>CAUYLG010007455.1:0-22563 GCA_963573385.1 Cacajao melanocephalus
TATAAATTTATATATTTATATAATATATATAAATATATAATATTTATATTCTTTCTATATGTATAGTAGAGATGGGGTATATATATATTTTTTTTCATAGAGATGGGGTCTCTTTATATTATATATAATATAATTATATTATATATAAACTTATATATTTATAAATTTATATATTTATATAATATATATAAATATATAATATTTATATTCTTTCTATATGTATATTAGAGATGGGGTATATATATATTTTTTTTCATAGAGATGGGGTCTCACTATGTTGCCCAGGCTGGTCTTGAACTCGTTAGACCAAGTTGCCCTCCTTCGTTAGCCTCCCAAGCACTGGGTTTACAGCCATGAGCCACCATGCTCGGCCCAAGCACATACATTGTTTTCTGAACCATTTTCTGCTAAGTTGCAGACCTGATACTTTCTTTTCTTTTCTTTTCTTTTTTAACACAGAGTCTCGCTCTGTCACCCAGGCTGGAGTGCAGTGGCTTGATCTTGACTCACTGCAATCTCCTCCTCCCGGGTTCAAACAGTTCTCCTGCCTCAGCCTCCTGAGTAGCTGGGACTGCAGGCATGCACCTCCCTGCCCAGCTAATTTTTGTATTTTAGTAGTAATTTTTGTATTTCACCATATTGGTCAGGCTGGTCTTGAACTGCTGACCTCAGGTGATCCACCTGCCTCAGCCTCCCAAAGTGCTGGGATTACAGGTGTGAGCCACCTTGCCTGGCCCCTGATACTTTTTCCCTGACTAAATAGCAAGTTTCAATTGACCGAGAAGGAAAAACCGCGGGACCTTGATCAAAAGCATGACTCAGCGCCCATTGCTAACATGCATCATTAGTCAGTTTTCACAATTTCCGTGCAAGTGTTCTTTTTTTTTTGAGACAGAGTCTCGTTTTGTTGCCAGGCGCCAGGCTGGAGTGCAGTGGTGCAATCTCGGCTCACTGCAACCTCTGCTTCCTGGGTTCAAGCAATTCTCCTGCCTCAGCTTCCCAAGTAGCTGGGACTACAGGCGCGTGCCACCACACCCAGATAATTTTTGTATTTTTAGTAGAGACGGGGTTTCACTATGTTGGCCAGGATGATCTCGAACTCTTGACCTCGTGATCCGCCCACCTCTACCTCCCAAAGTGCTGCGATTACAGGCGTGTGCCACTGCCCCCGGCCCCAAGTGTTCTTTACAGCAAGAGAAAAGCCTTTTTCTTTCTTTATTCCTTTTTTTTTTGGAGATGGAGCCTCACTTTTTTGCCCAGGCTGGAGTGCAGTGGCATGATCTTAGCTCACGGCAACCTCCGCCTCCCGGGTTCAAGCAATTCTCCTGCCTCAGCCTTCTGAATAGCTGGGATTACAGGTGCCCGCCACCACGCCCAGCTAATTTTTGTATTATTAGCAGAGATGGGGTTTCACCATGTTGCCCAGGCTGGTCTTGAACTCCTGACCTCAAGTGATCCGTCGCCTTGGCCTCCCAAAGTGCTGAGATTACAGGCATGAGGCACCACGCCCAGCCGAGAAAAGCCTGTTTCTTGACTTTGAGTCAAAGAAACGTGAACCCTGGAGAGACAGAGGATTGGAGAGGCGAGGCGGCCACCCCCGACCTGCCCACTTGGCTCTCCAGGAGGCAGGTGATGGGTGGAGCTGAAGCGTTGGAGATGCAGACAGATGGCCCCTTGGGGAGATGGGAGGTCGAACCCCCACCCCTTCTCCCTGCTCCCGCCTTCTCCTCCGCTCCAGTTTCCTCTTTCTGGGCCCCAGCAAGGCCACCCCTTCCCCTTTTGCTGCCACTGCTGCTGGCTAGATCGAGTTCTTCTGGCACTGCACGCCCCCACCCCCGACCCTCTGCCACCTGCCCCTCGACCCTGCATCCCGGAGAGAAAGAAGCTGTCCCACCCCCCACCCATCGCTGGAAGGGGCCCATACTGGTGCCCCCGGGAGCCAGATGAGATGCTGGGCAAACCTCTAGCCCCCCACCTCCCACCTGGTGGATCACACCCATTTTACTGAAGAGAAAATTGAGGCACAGAGAGGGGAAGGACGGCCTTGGAATGTCAGAGCTTAGGCAGCAGGCAGCTGAGCTGGGCTCTTTGGATCTCTAATCCCGGGCTCTGGAAGATTCCAGCATCAGTATCCCGGACTCAGGGCCAGCTTGACAGGTGCGTGAACTATCCCAGAGGGTTCTAGGCTCAGAAGATCCTGAAGTTTCAGCTTGCGCCAAGCCCCAGCAATTCTGCGGCTGGCTCTGCAAGGACCCTGCCTGATTTTGCACCATCTGTCAGGTTCTGTCTCCTAAATTTCTCTCCCTTTCTCTCCAGCTCCGTGACAGCCACCTTGGTCCAGCCCTCCCCCCAGCCCCCAACCTCTGAACCAGCGCAGACCCCTCCGCCCTGGTCCCTGGCTCCCATCTTCGCCCCCCACAGTCTGTCCTCCCTGCAGCAGCCACCAGAGGGCGCCAGTGAGCACCCGAGTCAGGGCCCGTCCCTCCTCTGCCTGCAGCCCTCCATGGCTCCTACCTCCCTGGAGGTCAAAGCCCAAGACCTCCCTGCAGCCCACAAAGCCCTGCACAACCCGCCCTCCCCTCCTCCCTCTCCCCCACTCACTCACTCTGCTCCAGCCACGCTGGCCTCCTTGCTGTTCCTCCAACACTCCAGGTGTGGCCCTGCTCCAGGCCTTTGTCGGGGTTGTTCCCTTCGCCTGGCGTGCCCGCTAAGATTTTGAGACTGACCTTCCAACCTTCAGATGTCACTTCCACTGAGAGGATTTCCTTTCCTGCGGGGCTCCTGTAGTCACCTAATTACTCCTTGCCCTATTTATCCTATGCTACCTCTTTTGTAAAAGTTTCTCTACCCGAAATTATTGTAGCAAAAATTACTTATTAGTATTGTAATGATAAATAATAAAAATAGGCTGGGCGCGGTGGCTCATGCCTATAATCCCAGCACTTTGAGAGGCCGAGGTGGGTGGATCACTTGAGCCCAGGAGTTTGAGACCAGCCTGGCCAACATGGTGAAACCCCAAATCTACAAAAAAATACAAAAATTAGCCGGGTATGGTGACAGGCGCCTGTAATCCCAGTTACTCAGAAGGCTGAGGCAGGAGAATCACTTGAACCCGACAGATGAAGGTTGCAGTGAGCCGAGATCGCACCACTGCACTCCAGCCTGGGCAATGGAGTGAGACGCTGTCTCAAAAAAAAAAAAAAGAAAAAAAAAAGAAAAAAAATCCCATAAGAACCATAACTATAAAAAATATTACATTGGGTGAGGTGGCTCACGCCTGTAATCCCAGAACTTTGGGGAGGCCGAGGCAGGCGGATCATGAGGTCAGGAGTTCAAGACCAGACTGGCCAACATGGCGAAACCCTGTCTCTACTAAAAATACAAAAATTAGCTGGGCATGGTGGCTCATGTCTGTAATCCCAGCTAGTTGGGAGGCTGAGGTAGGAGAACTGCTTGAACCAGGACCCGGGAGGTGGAGGTTGCAGTGAGCCGAGATTGTGCCACTGCACTCCAGCCTGGGCTACAGAGCGAGACTCCATCTCGGAAAAAAATTTTTTTTTAAACACAAAAATTTTTTGGCCACACAAAAATAGCTGGATCTGGCCCTCTGGGAGCAGTGGTTAGTCACTGTTGCTGCGAGCATTTTATAATCAACTCATGTGACCCTCACTTTGATGCAGTAGGCGTGGTCTGTTGAGGTCCATTTTTTTTTTTTTTTTTTGAGATGGAATCTAAATCTGTTGCCCAGGCTGGAGTGGAGTGGTGTGATCTAGGCTCACTGCAACCTCGGGCATGGTGGCTCATGCCCGGCTCATTTTAGTATTTTTAGTAGAGACAGGTATCGCCATGCCGGCCAGGTGCTCTCAAACTCCCGACTTCAGGTGATCCACCTGCCTCAGCCTCCCAAAGTGCTGGGATTACAAGCGTGAGCCACCATGCGTGACCTGAAGTCCGTGTTTTACAGATGGGGAAACCGAGGCACAGAGCAGCAAAGCTGCTTGTCTAGGGTCACTGAGTGAGACCCTGGCTGCACCAGGGTTTGAACCCAGGAAGCCTGGTGTGGGGTTGGGGGTGCCTCGTGTGGGGTTGGGGGTGTCTGGCGTGGGGTTGGGGGTGTCGGGGATGGGAGCCCCGTGGAGGCTGAGCAGTCCCTGCTCCGTCCCTAGGCCCTGGCGAGAGTGGAAAGAGCACCTTCATTAAGCAGATGCGGATCATCCACGGCGCCGGCTACTCGGAGGAGGAGCGCAAGGGCTTCCGGGCCCTGGTCTACCAGAACATCTTCGTGTCCATGCGGACCATGATTGAGGCCATGGAGCGGCTGCAGATCCCCTTCAGCAGGCCCGAGAGCAAGGTGAGCCCCCGGGGCAGGTGGAGGCCAAGGGTAGGGTTCCCCAGACCCTGGGGCAGGACCGTGTTCCCCACTCCCCAGGGCAGGGCCATGTCCTTCAGATCCTGGGGCAGGGCAGGGTCCCCTAGACCCTAGGGCAGGGCCATGTCCTCCAGACATGTGTGCATACCTACACATGCCCACACAGGTATACACACAAAAATGTGCACACATGAACATGTGTGCACACACAAATGCATACAAGGATACATGCACATGCCGCCACACAGATGCACACAAATAAGTGCACACACAAATGTACACACCCAAACACGTGTACACACATACACAGAGAAGCATGCATGCAAATTCCCACATGCACACACATACACACATGCACACACACAAACTCACACAAGTGTACGCACATGCCTCCATGCAGTCCCCCATGCACATGTGCACACACACACACAAGCACGTGCACACCTATGCATGCACCCACAGATCACCCAAGGATACATGCGTGTGCCCCACACACAGATATGCACACACATCACACACCCATGCACATCTGTACGTCGATACACACATTAGCACATGTGCACGTGTACACACACAGAGAGATGCACACACAACACAGAGTCTATCGCGAAGGTCTGAACTGCCTTGTGGCTGGACCGAGCCAGGGCTGTTTGGGAAAAGACGGGAAGCCCAGGGTCTGGCAGCCAGCTCGGGGATTGTGCGCCTCCAGGGGGCTGTGTGGGGCAGGTTGCTTCAGCACTCTGTGCCTCAGCCGCCTCATCTGCAGAATGGGGGGACTTTAGTGCCTTGCCTCCTGGGAGCCAGCGAGTGGGAAGAGCAGGACTGGGCACCGTGTTACCCCGGAGCCTGCTCGCCTGAGCACATGTGCCCTCTGCAGCCTCTCAGGTGCTGGCCTGCGCTTTTCCCTCCGGGAACAGACAGAGGACAAATTAGAGGTGTGTGAGGTGCTCCCAGCAACAGGGCCACTCCTGAAACGGTCCTCGCAGGAACAGGAATCCCTGAAACAGGGTCATTGCAGGAATAGGGACCCCGAGGCACAGGGTCACTCCAGGAACTGGGTTCTCCAGGAATAGTGTCCCCCCAGGAACAGGGTCCCTCCAAGAACAGGGTTACTCTAGGAATATGGTCCCCCCAGGAACAGGGTCACCCCTCAAACAGGGTTCCAGAGGAACAGGGACCCCCCCAGGCACAGGATCACTCCAGGAACAGGGTTCTTCAGGAATAGGGTGCCCCCAGGAACAGGGTCAGTCTAGAAATACGGTCCGCCTGGAACAGGGTCACCCCTGAAGCAGGGTCCTCGTCGGAACGGGGGCTCCCAGGCACAGGGTCACTCCAGGAACACAGTTCTCCAGGAATAGGGTCCCCCCAGGAACAGGGTCCCCCCAAGAACAGAGTCACTTTAGGAATACAGTCCCTCCAGGAACAGGGTCACCCCTGAAGCAGTGTCCCCCCAGGAACAGGGACCCCGGGGCACAGGGTCACTCCAGGTACAGGTTTCTCCAGGAATAGGGTTCCCCCAGCCACAGGGTACCCCCCAAAACAGGGTCACTCTAGGAATACGGTCTCCCGAGGAACAGGGTCACCCCTGAAGCAGGTTTTTGCAGGAACGGGGACCCCCAGGCACAGAGTCACTCTAGGAATGGGATCCCCCCAGAACAGGGTCTCTCCCAGGAACCCGATTCCCTCAGAAACAGGAGCAGCACCCCGAGGCACAGGGGGCTCTGGGGAAGAAGAAACGGAGTGTGAGAGAATGTTTCAGGGAGCGACACGGGCTTGCAGAGATGCCCGGGGAGGCCCCGCTTGGACAGGCTGCCCTAACTGCCACCGTCCTTCCTCCCCAGCACCACGCCAGCCTGGTCATGAGCCAGGACCCCTATAAAGTGACCACCTTTGAGAAGCGCTACGCCGTGGCCGTGCAGTGGCTGTGGAGGGACGCCGGCATCCGGGCCTGCTATGAGCGCCGGCGGGAATTCCACCTGCTCGATTCAGCCGTGTAGTGAGTCTGGGGTCCGCGGGGTGGGCGCGTGGGGAGGGGCCAAGGGCAGGGGCCAGGCTGGCTGGCTCCCTGCAGCAGGAGATACTGTGGGTGCAGATGGGCTATGGTCCGGCTCCAGGATGAGGTCCTTCTGGGGGAGACCCTAATTCCTGGGGGGACCCTGTTCTCGTGGTAACTGTTTTCCTGGGGGGACCTTGTTCCTGGGTGGACCCTGTTCCTTGGGGGTGACTCTGTTCCAGGGGTGATCTTGTTCTTGGAGTGACCCTGTTCATAAAGGGACTCTGTTCTAGGGGTGACCCTGTTCCTGAGGGAATCCAGTTCCTGGGGGAGACCCTGTTCTAGGGGGACCCCCATTCCTAGAGTGACCCTGTGCTTGGGGGTCCCTGTTCCTGCAGGAACCCTGTTTCAGGGGTGACCCTGTTCTTGGGTGGGACTGTATTTTTAGAGTGACCCTGTTCTTGGGGAGACCCTATTCCTGGAGAACCTTTTCCTGGAGTGACCCTGTGCCTCAGGGTCCCTGTTCCTGCCAGGACCCTGTTTCAGGGGGGACCCTGTTCCTGGGGGGACCCTGTTCTTGCGGGGACTGTATTCCTAGAGTGACACTATTCTTGGGGTAACCCTGTTCCTGAGGGGACCTTGTTCTTAGGGGGACCCTATTCCTGGAGAACGTCATTCCTGGAGTGACCTATTCCCCCCCATTCCTGGGGGGAACCTGTTCCTAGGGAGACCCTGTTTTAGAAGGACCCTGGTCTGGGGGACCCTGTTCTTGGGGGGATACCTTCTTCCTCGGGGGACACTATTACAGGAAAACCATGTTCCTGGAGTGACCCTATTCCTGTGGGAGCCTGTCCTGGAGTGACCCTGTTTTAGAAGGGACCCTGTTCAGGGGGTGATCCTCCTCTGGGGGTGACCCTGTTCTTGGGAGGACCCTTTTCTGCAGGGACGCTGTTCCAGGGGAGACCCTGTTCTGAGGGTGACCCTATTCCTAGTGGGATCCTGTTCTAGGTGTGATGGATGTCCAAGGTGACTTGGCGTCTGGGAAGACTGTTCTCAGGCTACCAGCATTCTTGGGGCAGCACCACCCCTGGCATGGCAGCTCTCCGGGGGGACACCAGTCCCCAGTGAGGCCTTCCTCATGTCACGCCATCTGTGGGGTCACCCGGCTCTGAGTGTGAAGCTGCTTTCCTTGAGGCTCCATTGCCTTGGGGTGGGGGATGTTCCTGGGCCATCTGCCAACCCCAGGGATCCTGGCCCCCCACCAGGGAGCTCTCCTCCCCCAGCAGCCCCAGCAGGGTCTCGCTGGGCCTTGTGTAGGGGCCTGGGAAGCAAAGGGAGGCTGGCTGCAAGCCTGGGCCTCAGGACTCCTTGCTCCACAGCTACCTGTCCCACCTGGAGCGCATCACGGAGGAGGGCTATGTCCCCACGGCTCAGGACGTTCTCCGCAGCCGCATGCCCACCACTGGCATCAACGAATACTGCTTCTCCGTGCAGAAAACCAACCTGCGGTGAGCGTTCCACCTGGGCCCAGCCTGGGAGTGCAGGGAAGGCTTCCTGTAGGAGGGGCAAAGGAGCTGGATGAGTGGATGAATGACTGGGTAGATGGATGAGTGGATGGATGGGTAGGTGGGTGGATGGGTGATAGATGAATGGATAAGTAGATGGATGAGTGAGTGAAGGATGGATAGATGAGTGGATGAATGGATGGATGGGTGGGATGGGTGGTGGATGAGTGGATGGCTGGGTGGATGGATGAGTGAAGGATGGATGGATAAGTGAGTAGATGGGTGGGTGGGATGGATGAATGCATGGATGAATGGGTGGGTGATTGCATGGATGGATGGGTGGATGGGTGGATGAGTAGATGAATAATAAATGAATGGTTAGTTGGGTGGTGGGTGGGTGAGTGAAGAATGGATAGATGGGTGGATGAATGGATGAATGGGTAGATGGGTAGGTGAGTGAAGGATGGATAGATGAGTGGATGAATGGATGGATGAATGAATGGATAAGTGGATGAGTGGGTGAGTGGATGGGTAGATGGGTGGATGAGTGAGTGGATAGATGGGTGGATGGATGTATGGATGGCTGAGTACATGGAGAGATGGGCGGGTGGGTGGGTACGTGGATCAAGTAAATGGGCGGACAGGTGGGTGGATGATGGATGGATGGATAGATGGGTAGATGGATAGATGGATGGATGAGTGAATGAGTAGATGAGTGGATAGGTGATGAATGGATGGGTGGGTGGATGCGTGAGTGAAGAATGGATGGATAAGTGGGTAGATATGGATGGGTAGGTGGGATGGATAAATGGATGGGTGAATGCATGGATGGATGGGTGGATGAGTGGATGGGTGGATGAATGAATGGGTAAATGGGTGGATGGGTGATGGATGAATGGATGAATGGGTGGATGGGTGAGTGAAGAATGGGTGGATGGGTGAGTGAAGAATGGATAGATGAGTGGATGAGTCGGTGGGTGGGTGGCTGAGTGGATAGATGGGTAGTGGATAAAGGGTGGATAGATGGTTGGATAAATGGATGGATAGATGGATGGATGAGTAGATGGAGAGATGGTGATGGACGGGTGGGTGGACAGGTGGACTGAGTAAATGGGTAGACAGGTGGGTGGATGATGGATGGATGGATAGATGGGTAGATGGATAGATGGATGGATGAGTGAATGAGTAGATGAGTGGATAGGTGACGAATGGATGGGTGGGTGGATGGGTGAGTGAAGAATGGATGGATAAGTGGGTAGATATGGATAGGTAGGTGGAATGGATAAATGGGTGGGTGAATGCACAGATGGATGGGTGGATGAGTGGATGGGTGGATGAATGAATGGGTAGATAGGTAGTGGTTGATGGATAAATGGATGAATGGGTGGATGGGTGAGTGAAGGATGGATGGATGAGTGGATGGATGGATGAATGAATGGATAAGTGGATGAGTGGGTGGGTGGGTAGATGGGTGGATGGATAATGGGTAGATAGATGGGTGGATAGATTGATGGATGAGTGAATGGATAGATGGATAGATGGATGGGTGGATGGGTGGATGGATGGACTGAGTAAATGAATGAACAGGTGGGTGATGGATATATGGATGAGTGGATGTGTGGGTGGATTGGTGGGTAGGTGGATGGGTAGATAGGAGGATGAGTGAGTGGATAGATGGGTAGGTGGGTAATGGGTGCATAGATGGATGGATGGATGAGTAGGTGAAGAGAGGGATGGGTGGGTGGATGGGTGGATTGAGTAAATGGGTGGACAGGTGGGTGGATGATGGATGGATGGATAGATGGGTAGATGGGTAGATGGATGGATGAGTAAATGGATAGATGGTTGGGTGGGTGGGTGGATGGATGAGTGAAGGGATGAGTGAATAAATGGATGAATGGGTGGGTGGCTGGGTAAAAGTTCAGGAATGAAGGTAGAGGCTGGAGAATCACAGAGGGAATTCTGGGCCGAGGAGGTGATTTTCAGGTGTGGCCTGGGAGCGAGGTGAATGAATGGAGTGACGGCTCAGAGGACACTGAGTCCTGAGATGGGAGGTGACGCCTGCAGTACCCAACTGACCAGTTGCTGACCCCACTCCCGTCTCAGAGCCCCCTCTCGACAGCCGCTCGCCCCTTTCTGGTTCTGGATGTGGGGTTTGAGGGACTCTGAGGACACATGGGGGAGCGGGTCTCAGGGATCAGGAGACACATAGGCCAGCGGCAGCCTAACAGCTTGATCGGTTTCCCCTCCTGTGCCATGGGGCACGTCCCCTCTTGCCTCAGGCCTGGGCTCGTCCCAAGCCTCTGCTCTGGCACTTCCTGAGTAACGGTTGCATCCCCAGGGAAATGACGCACAGATGGTTATCAGTGACCCACATTTCTCAGAAGAGAGAGAACAGGAAGGTGGGGGCAGGGCTCAGGCTTTTGTTGCGGCGTGTGGGGCTGAGCCACAGATGGAGGGAAGGACGTGTGCTCTGGGAACCGATCTCATTCCCATCTGTGTGGCGGCCGGACGCTCCCATGGCCAGCCTGAGCACAGGAGCCCCACGGCACAGATGGGAAGACTTGAGTTTTGGAGATGTTTGGCAATTTCCCTTGCCGGGTCGCCCAACCAGCACCGGGGCACATGCTAGATCTGTTTGACCTGCTGCCCTCTAATGTGGGGTAGGAGGCAGGCAGCCCAGCACAGTAGAAGCTTGGGAAAGTCCCCTCTCCTCCCTGCGCCTCAGTCTCCTCATCTGTAAAATGGGCGTGAAGACTCATCCCTGCCTCGTGTGAATGACACGGCAAATCCACTGGAGGCTGGCATCTGTCCTTCCTGCTGCCATGATTTATCTTGGCATAGCCCAGACACAATGGGGGTCAGGGGTGTCACGGAGCAGGGTCCTGAGCTCTGAAAGGGGGCACCCCGGTTCCCTGTAGGATCGTGGACGTTGGAGGCCAGAAGTCAGAGCGTAAGAAATGGATCCATTGTTTCGAGAACGTGATCGCCCTCATCTACCTGGCCTCACTGAGTGAATACGACCAGTGCCTGGAGGAAAACAACCAGGAGGTGTGTGCCGCCGCCTCCTTCACCCTTCCCACTCGTTGACCCGGGGACCCTCACCCGAGCAGGAAGCTCTGGGGCAGAAAGCGAGGTGTCCCTGCTTTTGAATGGGCCTGTGTGTGCTCAGCACGGCTTTGAACTTGACCTTTCATCCTTTCGTGGTCAGATTGCAGCAACCCAAGACACAGACCCACAGCATTTGTCTGGCCAGGACCCCAGACACACACACACATGCACTACACACACATGCACACACACATGCAATGCACACACACACACACACATGCACCATACATGCACATAAACACACTCATACGGGCATAATACATGCACGTGCGCACCCATGTGCACATGTACACAAGCACTGCACAATATATGCATGTAAACACACACACCACACATCACGCACACTCATGCACACAATACATGCACACATATGTGCACGTATGCACACACACACGTGCACATATGCGCAGGCATGCACACGAACACATGCACATGCACTACACACACGCCCACGCCCACATACACACACGCACATACATGCACCGTATATGCACATAAACACATGCACCTATGCACACAATACATGCATACACACGTGCACACAAGCACACATGCAGTGCACACATGTGCGCACACAATATATGCATATGAACACACATGCATCAAACACACGTGCACAACACATGCACATGCACACACCTGCTCGCACACACGTGCACACGCACACGTGGAAATTCCTGTCCACACTCTGGCCACACCATGGAACCCCAGGGCTTCTGTCACATGCTTCACAGACACATCCTTGAGTCAGTCACACACGGATGCACAACCACACAAGCACCACCCACCCCGAGGAACACTTGACCCCGAGACAGACACGGCTGCCTGCACAGACAGAGGTGCAGCCGGCGCATGAGAGCAGGTCTCCCCGCAAGGGCAGCGTTCTGCTTCGGTTCAGAAAGGCCTGAGGCCGCTCCTGCTTTTGGGAATGTGAACTTTTCTCCTACTTAATCCCTGAGCCCAAAGGTCAGGTGCATTATTACCCGCAAGGCGTGACTGTAGGGGTTGAGGTTTCACCCAGACAGTTTGGGGACCTGAGGGTCAGATGATATAATTTTGACTTTCAGACTGAATTAGACGGAATGGATTTTAGGTCACCCTGATACTGATTGTCCCCTGGTCCAGCCACACGAAATGGACTTGTTTCCCAGGGCTTTCGTAAGAAAGCTGCACAGACCAGACAGCTTCAAAAACAGGTATTTATTCTCCACAGTTCCAGAGGCCAGGAGTCAGACAGGGATGTGTAGGCAGGGCTGGGTCCACCTCAGAATCTGTCCAAGCCTCTCCTGGGTCCTAGTGGTGGCTGGTGATCCTTGGCGATCCTTGCTTGTAGAGGTGTCACCCCGATCTCTGCCTCCACCTCACACACACCATTCTTTCTGTGTGCACGTCTGTGTGTAAATTTCCTCGTTTTTATCTGGAGACAGACTCTTGCTCTGTCACCCAGGCTGGAGTTCAGTCATGTGATCATAGCTCACTGCAGCCTCGAACTCCTGGACTCAAACAGTCCTCTCACCTCAGCCTCCTGAGTAGCTGGGACTACAGGTGTGTGCCACCATGTCCGGCTAATTTAAAAAGCTTCTTTTAGAGATGGGGTCTCACTATGTTGCCCAGGCTGGTCTTGAACTTCTGGGCTCAAGTGATCCTCCTGCCTTGGACTCCCAAAGTGTTGGGACAACAGGCATGAGCCACTGCACCTTTTTGATTTTTTGAGACGGAATCTCAGTCTGTCGCCCAGGCTGGAGTGCTGTGGGGGGATCTCGGCTCACTGCAACCTCCACTGTTCTGAGGTTCCTCCACTGAATCAGTTCCTCTACCAAATTGCTCCAGGTTCAAGCAATGTTCCTGCCTCAGCCTCCTGAGTAGCTTGGATTACAGGCGTGTGCCACTATGCCCAGCTAATTCTTTTCTTATAGTTGGTTGAGACGGGGTTTCACCATATTGGCCAGGCTCCTGACCTTGTTATCTGCCTGCCTTGGCCTCCCAAAGTGCTGGGATTACAGGCGTCAGCCACCGTGCCTGGCCAATATCCTCTTTTTTATAGGGATGCTGGGTGTCTAGGATCAGAGCCCACTGTACTCCGGTATGACCTCATCTGGGCGAATTCCCCATGTGATGACCTTGTTTCCAAAGAAGGTCACATGCTAAGGTCGTAGGGGGTTAGGACTTGAATGTATGAATTTTGGGAAAACATGATGTGCCCATAACACAAGGCATTTGAGACTTTTTTTTTTTTTGAGACGGAGTCTCGCTCTGTCGCCCAGGCTGGAGTGCAGTAGTGCAATCTCGGCTCACTGTAACCTCTGCCTCCTGGGTTCAAGCCATCCTCCTGCCTCAGCCTCCTGAGTAGCTGGGATGACAGGTGCTCGCTACCATGCCAGGCTATTTTGTTTTGTATTTTTAGTAAAGACGGGGTTTCACCATGTTGGCAAGGCTGGTCTCGAACTCCAGACCTCAGGTGATCTGCCCACCTCGACTTCCCAAAGTGTTGGAATTACAGGCGTGAGCTACCATGCCAGAACCTTTTTTTTTTTTTAAATGAGTCTCAATCTGTCACCCAGGCTGGAGTGCAGGGGTGCCATCTCAGCTCACTGCAACTTTAGCCTCCTGGGTTCCAGCGATTCTCCTGCCTCAGCCTCCCGAGTAGCTGGGACTATAGGCATGAGCCACCATGCCCGGCTAATTTTTGTATTTTTAGTAGAGAGGGGGTTTCACAATTTTGGCTAGGCTGCTTTCGAACTCCTGACCTCAGGTGATCCACCTGCCTGCCTCCCAAAGTGCTGGGATTACAGGCGTGAGCCACCGCGCCCGGCCAGGTCTCCCTTTTCTTATAAGGACACCAGTCAGAGACTTGGGTGCTCACCTTATTCTCACCTGAACGACCTCTTCAAAGACCCTACCTCCAGGCCAGGTGCGGTAGTTCATGTCTGTAATCCCAGCATGCTGGGAGGCCAGAAGTTCAAGACTCTCTCTTCAGATAACGTCACACTCTGAAGTTCTGGGTGGACATGAATTTTGGGAGGACACCCTTAAACCAGCACAGCCACAAAACCATGTCAGGCATACCCAGGCAGCTGTCCACACGGAGACATGGGCACACCCTGCTCAGCCCCAGCCAGGCAGGTAGGGGTGAGCCACGCCCCTGGACAGTAGCCAACAGCCCCTCTCCACGTGGGGAGGGTTTCCTGTCCGAGCTGGCTGGCTAAAGCAACAAGCCGCTTCTGCCCCCAACACAGAACCGCATGAAGGAGAGTCTCGCCCTGTTTGGTACCATCCTGGAACTACCGTGGTTCAAGAGCACATCCGTCATCCTCTTCCTCAACAAAACCGACATCCTGGAGGAGAAAATCCCCACCTCCCACCTGGCTACCTACTTCCCCAGTTTCCAGGGTAAGTAGTTCTAGAACTTTCTATACCCTTCACCTCCCAAGAGCAGCTGCGAAGAGAGATGCTAATCCAGGCTCTCCTTCAGCCTGGAGTCACCAGAAGTTTCACATAGGATCGGACCTGAGTTCTAGACTCTGCTCCATGCACTGCCCGACCTCTCTGAATCCGTTTCCCGCTCTGTGGAATGGAATGAAAGAGCAGAGGCCCTTGCAGCTGAGTAACGTGAGGAATTCTAAAAAGACTAGCACATCATGTGCACCTTAAACAATTAATTTTGCCAGGCGCAGTGGCTCACGCCTGTAATCCAAGCGCTTTGGGAGACTGAGGCGGGTGAATCACCTGAGGCCAGGAGTTCGAGACCAGCCTGGCCAACATAGTGAAACCCCGTCTCTACTAAAAATACAAAAAATTAGCTGGGCGTGGTGGTGAGTGCCTATAGTCCCAGCTATTCGGGAGGTTGAGGCAGGAAAATCACTTCAACCTGGGAGGTAGAGGTTGCAGTGAGCCGAGACGGTGCCACTGCACTCCAGCCTGGGCGACAAAGTGAGACTTCAGGTTTGAAGAATGTTTCTGTTTTTTTTAATTTTTATTTATTTATTTTTAATTTTTAATTTTTTTTAAGAGACAGGGTTTCACCGTGTTATCCAGGACGGTCTTGATTAGCTGACCTCATGATCCACCTACCTCGGCCTCCCAAAGTGCCGGGATTACAGGCATGAGCCACTGCCCCTGGCAAGAATGTTTCTTTTTCTTTTTTTTTCTTTTTGAGACAGGGTCCCACTCTGTCACCCAGGCTGGAGTGCAGTGGTGCGATCTCGGCTCACTGCAACCTCCACCTCCTGGGTTCAAGCGATTCTCCTGCCTCAGATTCCCAAGTAACTGGGATTACAGGCGTGCACCACCACGCCCAGCTAAATTTTTGTATTTTTAGTAGAGACCGGGTTTCCACATGTTGGCTAGGCTGGTCTCGAACTCCTGACCTCAGGTGATCCACCCACCTCAGCCTCCCAAAGTTTTGGGATTACAGGCGTGAGCCACCGTGCCTGGCCTGAATGCTTTTTTAATCTTTCATAGTCATCTCATCTATACCTAATTGGATAGAAATGTCTTTTTTTTAATCTATTTTTTTCTTTAATTTTAAAAGCAGAGGCTTGAACAATCTTTCCAAAGCACACAGCTTAGTTTTTGTAAATATAACGACCTCCTTTCATGTGGCACTTGTAGCTATAGGTTTGCATAATGCTTCTTTTAATTGCATATTAATCAAGACACGTACAACTGGGATAAACGGGTTTGGGAACAAACTCTCAGTCCATCCAGAGAGTCAAAGGGCCAGGGCAACTGCAGAGAAACACCAAGTGTTGGGCACTTCTTAGTCTATTTTACAAAGGGGAGGCAAAGTTGTGGGGTTAATCCCGGGACCTGTGTGGGGAAGGTGTATATTTACTAGCATTTTCCCCAGAACACCACTGTGAGGATAAAGTGTGGTGGCAGAAGTATCTTGCTTAGCTACTGCTGGAAACATGCTCAGTGCCACAAAGAAAAATCAGCACTGAGACAAAGGATCTCTCAGCAAGGCAATCTCTGCTTTCTGCAGAAAGGGTGCCCTCGTTAGCCGTCTTGACATAAGAGTACAACAAACAAAGGAAAAGCAGACATATTTATCCTTTACACATTTGGGGTCGTCCTTACTGCCATGTCTGATCTCTGTTGGCTGGAGCCAGACCTCACAATCTAAACTAAAACCTGATTGGCCAACAACTAACTTTTCTAAACAGGTAAAAGCAATGGAGAACAAAAAGGAAGTCCAAATAAGGAAGGGGCATAGGCTGTGAGCTTGGACATGCCTGTGAGCACGTCTGGCACAGATATCTTGGTTAAAGTACAAGGACATAGAATGTACTACATGTCTGTGAGCATGTCTCACAGCTACATAGCATAGGGCTTAACAAAGAGTCACTAGTAAAAAGCAAGAAGGTTTTGAAGAAAGGCTTTCAAAGAGACTATTATTTCTAACATTTATTATTTTTATCATCATTATTATTATTCTTTTAACAAGACAGATAACTTTGAAGAGGAACTTTCCTACTTCCCACAGATACTGCTGAGAAACAAACCATCCCCAAAACTGCTGAGAAACAAACCATCCCCAAACTTAATGACTTAAACTGGCCATTTTTCTTTGCATATGACTTTGTGGGTCAGGAATTTGAAAAGCGTTGAGCTGGGTAAGCTCATCTCTGATCCATGTGGCATTAGCTGGGCTGCCTGGGATTGGAGATGCACTTCCAGATGGCTTCTTCTCCCACGTCTGATGCCTTGGTGCTTTTGGCCCCTCCCTCTATCTCTCCCTGCCTCCCTCTCCCATCTCATCTCTCTCTCCTCCCCTTTCTTCCAGTCTCTCTGTCTTTCTCTCTCCCTTTTCCACCTCCCCCGTTCTCTCTCTGTCCATTTGGTGCCTCGTAATCCACGGCCTCCTCACATGGTTTGAGCTTACTCACAACATGGCTGCCTCAGGGTAGACAGACTTCAGCCCAGCTGGAAGCTACTTCTCATGATAGCCTCAGAAGTGTCAGATGGTACCTCTGCCACATTCTGTTTGTCAAGCACATCATTCATATCAGCCTGGATTCAAAAGAAAGAGGCTCTACCTCTTGATGGAGGAATGACATGTGCATACAGGGAGGGAAGGAAGTGACAGCAGCTATCTTGGAGATAAGCTGCCTTCATTTCCTGGGGATGCCCTAACAAAGTTCCACAAACTGAGCTGCTTAAAACCATGGAAAACAATGGTTCAGGAGGCCAGAAGTCCACAGATAAGGTACTGACAGGGTTGGTTCCTTCTGGAGGCTCTGAAGGAAAGCCATTCCATGCGTCTCTCTCAGCTTGTGATGGTGGCCAACAGACCTTGGCTTGTGGACGTATCACTCCCATGTCTGCCTCCGTGTTCACGTGGTTGGCTTCTCACCATGTCTTTATGTATCCTCTCCTGTTCTTAGAAGGCCACCAATCATTGTTTAGAGCCCGTACTTTGTATGACCTTAATTAATTAATTAATTTTTGAGGCAAGGTCTTGCTCTGTTGCCCAGGCTGGGATGCAGTGGCGTGATCACAGTTTACTGCAGCCTTGACCTCCTGGGCACAGGTGATCCTCCCACCTCTGCCTCCTGAGTTGCCAGGACTACAGGCACGCACCACCACACCTGGCTAATTTTTGTATATTTCTGTAGAGCTGGGGTTTCGCCATGTTGCCCAGGCTGATCTGGAACTCCTGGGCCCAAGCACACATCTGTCATCCACCTGCCCTGGCCTCCCAAAGTGTTAGAATTCCAGGCGTGAGCCATTATGCCTGGCCATGAACTAATTTAACTTAACTAATTACATCTGCAAAGATCCGATTTCTTTTTTATTTATTTCTTTTTTTTTTTTTGAGAGGCAGTCTTGCTCTTTTGCCAGGCTGGAGTGAGGTGGCACAATCTTGGCTCACTGCAACCTCCGCCTCCCAGGTTCAAGCCATTCCCCTGCCTCAGCCTCCTGAGTAGCTGGGACTACAGGCACATGCCACCACACCCGGCTAATTTTTTGTGTTTTAGTAGAGACGGGGTTTCACCAAGGCCAGGATGGTCTGTATCTCCTGACCTCGTGATTGCCTGCCTCAGACTCCCAAAGTGCTGGGATCACAGGTGTGAGCCAACCACGCCTGGCCAAAGACCTGATTTAATTTATTTTATTTTATTTTTTGAGACAGAGTCTCACTCTGTCATCCAGGCTGGAGTACAATGGTGTGATCTTGGCTCACCACAACCTCCACCTCCTGGGTTCGAGGGATTCTCCTGCCTCAGCCTCCTCAATAGCTGGGATTACAGGTGCGCGCCACCACACCTGGCTAATTTTTGTATTTTTAGCAGGGATGGGGGTTTTATCATGTTGGTCAGGATGGTCTCAAACTCCTGACTTTGTGATCCGCCCACCTCGGCCTCCCAAAGTGCTGGGAGTACAGGCGTGAGCCACTGCGCTGGGCCCAAAGATCTCATTTCTAAATAAAGCCATATTTGGAGGTTTTGGGGGACACGAATTTTGGGGAACACTGTTCACCTCAATATACAAACAGCCATAGTAGATGAAGTCCTTATTACATGCTCAACCCCAAGTCCACAGCCAGTAAACATAAGCTTCGGTGAAGTCACCAGGGTTTGACCCCTGGTCTTGTCATGTCTCAGAGCTCACGAGGCCAATTTTGGTTAATCATGCCCACAAGACTCAGGGTCTGGGACATAGAGGTCAAGCTGTTCGAGGATGGTGGCCCAGACAGGCCCTCTTCCCTGCCGAGCAGGCCTGGGAGTCAGATTGTAGCTTAGAGAATTTGGGAACAGGATAAGGTGGATATTTTTTCATTCAAGTCAAAGGGAACCTCCCATGACTCCTCGTCTCCCAGCACAAGTGGCTGGAGCACCCTTTGCTGACTGTCTGCCTTTCCCTCCTCTGTACTAAATAATATTTGGGATAATAATATTAAACCACACTTTGGGAGGCTGAGGTGGGCAAATCACTTGAGGTCAGGAGTTCGAGACCAGCCTGGCCAACATGACAAAACCCCATCTCTACTAAAAATACAAAAATTAGCTGGGCATGGTGATGGGGGCCTGTGATCCCAGTTACTCGGGAGGCTGAGGCAGGGGAATCGCTTGAACCCGGGAGGTGGAGGTTGCAGTGAGCCAAGATCATGCCACTGCACTCCAGCCTGGGTGACAGAGTGAGTCTCTGTCTCAAAACAGTAATAATAATAATAATAATAAATCAATAACAACAGCTAACACATCTATCGCACTGGTGGAAGCACTCTACATAGCTTGTTTAATCTTCATGTTAAAACCCTATGCAGGGCCAGGCACAGTGGCTCATGCCTGTAATCCCAGCACTTTGGGAGGCTGAGGCAGGGATATCATTTGAGGTCAGGAGTTTGAGACCAGCCTGGCCAACATGGCAAAACCCCATCTCTACTAAAAATACAAAAATTAGCTGAGTGTGGTGGCGGGCGCCTGTAATCCCAGCTACTTGGGAGACTGAGGCAGGAGAATCACTTGCACCTGGGAGGTGGAGGTTGCGGTGAGCCGAGACCACACCATTGCACTCCAGCCTGGGTGACAGAGCAGGTCTCCATCTCAAAAACAAACAAACAAACATCTACGTGGCAGACTTATTCATCTAGCTGTTTCAGAGATGGGGAAACTGAGGCACAGAGTGATGCAGTCTCTTGACAACAGTCACACAACCAGTTAGCGGCACAGGCAGGGTTTGAGTCCAGGCTGTCCAGACCCAGAGCCAGAACCTCCGCACTTAACCGTTCTACTACTACCCTGTCCTTGTGAAAATATATTGATAGGTGAAAATCATGAAGTCTTCTGTTTATTAAGCACTGAACCTTGTACATAATGTTACATCCTCGAGACAACTCTGTGAGGCCCAAGACTGTTTTGATCCCCATTTTACAAATGAGGAAACGGAGGCTCACAGAGGTTGCAGGGATTAAAATATTACTATAGATAACCCAGTAGTGAGTGAGCAGCACAGCCAAGTCTAGGGCTCCCAAACTCATAATTCACGTTGTGCTTTCAGTGCTGTGACATGATTTATCAGAGCAGCCACCCAGGCTCACTTCAGGGACTCTCTTCCCCTTCTTTGGCCTTGGGTCCCCCAACTGCACATTGCTGGGATATTTGCCTCTGCAGTCTTCCAGCTCCATCGGCTGCAAATCTAAGATAGTTTCTGTTTTTTTTCTGGAGACGGAGTCTTGCTCTGTAGCCCAGGGTGGAGTGCACTGGCACAATCTCGGCTCACTACAACTTCTGCCTCCTGGGTTCAAGCAACTCTCCCACGTCAGCCTCCCGAGTAGCTAGGATTACAGGCACCTGCCACCACGCCCCGCTAATTTTTTGTATTTTAGTAGAGACGGGGTTTCACCGTGTTGCCCAGGCTCAGTCTCAAACTCCTGACCTCGTGATCCACCCGCCTCCGGCTCCCAAAGTGTTGAGCTTACAGGCGTGAGCCGCTGCGCCTGGCAGAGAGGGTCTCTCTTTATTTATTTATTGAAAAATAATTTTTTTTTAAGAGACAGGGTTTCACCATGTTGGTCAGGCTGGTCTTGAACTTCTGACTTCAGGTGATCCGCCCGCCTCGGCCTCCCAAAGTGCTGGGATTACAGGCGTGAGCCACCCCGCCCGGCCAAGTGTCTCTCTTTAACACAGTTCCGCCCAAAGTCCCAGAGCTGGGTCTCATTGGTCCATTTCAGGTCACATGACGCTGGTGAGACAATCTCCCGTGCTCCCATTGGCAGGGCTTGAGTCATGTGACCAGCTAGGACCACAAAAGATGGCGTCAGTCCACAGAAGAGTGACCTGCACGATCCGTGGGGCCGTTTCAGCCCTGGTTACCGGGAAGAGGGTCTCCAGAGGTCCCCTAGGTCCAAAGAGGGAAGGTCCTGACCCCCTTCCGCACTCTGTTTCCCCAGGCCCCAAGCAGGATGCGGAGGCAGCCAAGAGGTTCATCCTGGACATGTACACGAGGATGTACGCCGGCTGCGTGGACGGCCCCGAAGGCAGCAAGAAGGGTGCGCGTTCCCGACGCCTCTTCAGCCACTACACATGTGCCACGGACACACAGAACATCCGCAAGGTCTTCAAGGATGTGCGCGACTCGGTGCTCGCCCGCTACCTGGACGAGATCAACTTGCTGTGACCCAGGCCCCACCTGAGGCAGGCGGCACCGGCGGGCGGATGGGAGGCGGGGGTGGCTGCAGGGGACCCCTAGTGTCCCTGGTCTATCTCTCCAGCCTCAGCCCACACGCTAGTGAGTCCGGGGATGGAAGGCCGGCTGTCGGCCGCTCTCTTCTCAGCCTCTCACCAGGACAGCGCCCCCCCCCCGCCAGGGTACGCCTTCCGTTGCTTGACTCAGTTTACCTCCTTTGAAAGGAAAGGAACAAAACGGCCATTTGGGATGTCAGGGTGGATGAAAAGGTGAAGAAATCGGGGAATGGAGGACTTGGGTGAGTGGGCATCTCTCAGGAGCCCCATCTCCGGGCATGTCACTTCCTGGGCAGGGGTCTGGGACCCTCTGTGGGTGACGCACACCCTGGGATGGGGCGAGTAGGTCCTTCTGGCGCCTTCTTGCGTGGACTCTGGCGCGCTCTAGTGGACAGGAGAAGGAATGCCTTCCCGGAGCCTGAGGACTCGGAGTGCAGGGACTTCCCTTTGCAAGGGGTTAACAGACCGCTGGAAAACACTGTTCGTTTCAGAGCTTCGAGGCTCACAGCGTGTCCTGCCCCGGTTTGCAGACGAGGGAAATCGCGGCGCACAAGCATCCCCCCATCCTTCGCAGGCTGGGGGCTGGACATGCTGCATTCTTAACCTTTTGTATTTATTCCCTCACCTTCTGCAGTCCCCGTGGGGGTGGAGGACATTAAAGATTTCTTAGAGGCTGTGTCGCTAGTGTCCTGTTTATCCCCTCTGCATTCCCTTCTCAGGTTACCTGTCCCAGGGGGCAGTGGTTACAGTTGCCGGGGGGCCGGGGAGCAACGTGGAGTAGGAAGGAAAAAAGTTTTACTTCTTGTCTACCCACCTGTCCTGAGCGTGGTACCCAGAACTGTGGGGGCTGTGAGTCCTGCAAGCCGGGACGTGGAGTCCAACCTCCCTCCCTGGCTGGGGGGACATTGGAGCAGACCCCTCCGTTGTTACTGACCCGAAATTCCAGCTGCAGCCACCTCCCAACTTTGAGAAGGCCTCTTACCATCCTCAAGGCAGTGTTCTGTGGTGCAAGCCAGAGCACCCCCATTTTACAGATGAGGAACCCGGGGCACAGAGAGGTGCGATAATTTGACGAAGCTCCCACACCTGGACTTGGCAGAGGCAGGAATCTGTTCCTATATTGAACACATTTGTGATTTTTTGTTTGTTTTTGAAACAGTCTCGCTCTGTTGCCCAGGCTGGAGGGTGGCGGTGCGATCTCAGTTCACGGCCGCCTCTGCCTTCTGGGTTCAAGTGATTCTCCTGCCTCAGCCTCTCGAGTAGCTGGGATTACAGGCATGTGTCACCACACCTGGCTAATTTTTGTATTCTTTAGTAGAGATGGGGTTTCACCACGTTGGCCAGGCTGATCTCGAACTCCTGACCTCAAGGGCTCAGCCTGCCTCAGCCTCCCAAAGT
>CAUYLG010007457.1:0-13765 GCA_963573385.1 Cacajao melanocephalus
ACTTTTACACTGTTGGTGGGAGTGTAAATTAGTTCAACCATTGTGGAAGACAGGGTGGTGATTCCTCAAGGACCTAGAAATAGAAATTCCATTTGACCCAGCAATCCCATTACTGGGTATATATCCAAAGGATTATAAATCCTTCTATTATAAAGACACATGCTCACGTATGTTCACTGCAACACCGTTTACAATAGCAAAGACCTGGAACTAACCCAAATGCCCATTGATGATAGACTGGACAGGGAAAATGTGGCATATATACACCATGGAATACTATGCAGTCATAAAAAACAATGAGTTCGTGTCCTTTGTAGGGACATGGATGAACCTGGAAACCATCATTCTCAGCAAACTGACAAGAACAGAAAATCAAACACCGCATGTTCTCACTCATAGGTGGGTGCTGAACAAAGAGAATACATGGACACAGGGAGGGGAGCCTTACACACTGAGGTATGTTGGGGGGCACTAGGGGAGGGTTAGGGTTAATATACTATTATATTAATATACTATTATATCAACACAAAAAATAAGGCAGTAATGAGAAATACAGGAACAAAAAAAGATGTCACATATAGAAGATAAAGAACAAAATGCCAGACATAAATCCTATCTCGTTAGTAATTATATTAAACAAATGGAATAAACATTCCAAAGGTAGCAATTGGCAGAACAGATTAAAAAACTTGATCTAACTATATGTTGTCAACAAGAGACATGCTTTAGATTCAAAACACAAGCTGAAATTAAAAGGATGAAAAAAGACATACCATATAAACAGTTTAACAAAAGAGAGCTGGTGTGCCTATACTAACATCAGATAAAACATACTTTATGAAAAACATATGATTAAAGATAATTAGCGACATTTGATAATGATATAAGGCTCAATCCATCAAGAAAGTATAACACTTATAAACATACACAGCTAACAAGAGACTCAGAATATATGAAGTAAAATATGCCAGAATTGGAGGCAGAAATAGACAATTCAACAATAATATTTGGAAACTTCAATACCTCACTTGCAATAATGGAGAGAATATGTAGAAGATCAATGAGGAAATAGAAGACTTCAACAACACTATAAAAACTAGATGTAACCAGTGTCTATGGAACTCCATCCGACAAGAGCAGAATTCTCAAATACATCTGGAACAATCTCTAGAACAGCTCATAAAAAGTTCAATAATTTTTTTTTTTTGAGATGGAGTCTCTATCTGTCGCCCAGGCTGGAGTACAGTGGCGTGATCTGGGCTCACTGCAACCTCCACCTTCCAGGTTCAAGCGATTCTCCTGCCTCAGTGTCCCGAGTAACTGGGGCTATAGGTGTGAGCCACCACACCCGGCTAATTTTTGTATTTTTAATAGAGATGGGGTTTTGCCATATTGGCCAGGCTGATCTCAAACTCCTAACCTCAAGTGATCCACCCGCCTCGGCCTCCCAAAGTGCTGGGATTACAGGTGTGAGCCACCGTGCCCAGCCAGCCTCAATAAATTTAAAAGGATTAAAATCACAGGAAGTATGTTCTCCAACTACAATGGAATCAAGTTAAAAAACAACAAAGGAGGCCGGGCACAGTGGCTTACGCCTCTAATCCCAGCACTTTGGAAGGCCGAGGCAGGTGGATCACAAGATCAGGAGTTTGAGATCAGCCTGGCCAACATGGTGAAACCCCATCTCTACTAAAAATACAAAAATTAGCTGGGTGTGGTGGCAGGCACCTGTAATCCCAGCTACTCACGAGGCTGAGGCAGGAGAATTGCTTGAACGTGGGAGGCAGAGGTTGCAGTGAGCCAAGACTGCGCCACTGCACTCCAGCCTGGGTGACAGAGCAAGACTCTATCTAGAAAAAGAAAAAAAAAAAAAGAACTTTGGGAAATTCATAATAAATATGTAGAAGTTAAATGCCAACATACTCTTAAATAACCAATGACTCAAAAAAGAAATTATCAAGGAAACGTAAAAATATTCATCCAATTTCAAACATTTATCCAAACACAGACAAGAAAATGCAAAGCTGTGCTGACAACTAAGTAAACTTGAAAGAAAAGTAATGCTTATCTGATGAGCTAACATGAGTTTTTTTTGGCTTTTTGAGACAGTATATTTCAACTGGTCACACAGGCTGGACTGCAGTGGCACAGTGATCATCCTGCCTCAGTCTCATGAATAGCTGGGATTATAGGCAGGTGCCTTCAAACTCAGCTAATTTAAAATTTTGTTTTATAAAGATAAGGTCTCACTATGTGACCCGGACTGGTATCAAACTTCTGGCCTCAAGCAATCCTCCCACCTCAGCCTTCCAAAGTGCTGGAATTACAGGTGTAAGCCACCATACCTAGCTGAATGTGAGAATTTAATGACAAAGTTTGTTAGATTGGGAAACACTAAAGGTATTGTGTCATTAATTATCATTGATTCTGATTCCCAGCTAGAAACTAACTAATCACTATTCTGTTTCTGAGCACCCAAAATATCAAATAAAAATTACCAGACTGTAGCATGTGCTCATAAAAACCAACTTATAGGGAATTATTGAGTTTTTCTGGTAACAAATTATCAGATTGATACATAGGGGAAATATGCAGATACTAGAGCTGAGCTTCAGAAGAGCACTGGCAAAGGTCTCATCCATCTTGGTGAACAGGATGGAGAGACCTGGACCATTTAGGTGGATCCAGAACTGGGTGTGCAACTGTAACCTCGAAGATTGCTTCTAGTAATGTTAGTGCTATGGACTGAATGTATGTGTCCTCTCTGCCCCCCGAATTCATACATTAAAGCCCTAACCCCTACTGTGCCTGTACTTGCAGATAGGGCCTATGAAGAGATAGTAAAGGCGAAGCCATAAGAGTAGAGCTCTTATCCAGTAGGGCTAGTGTTCTCATGAGAGGAGAGACACCAGAGCTCTCTCTGCCATGGGAGGGCACAGCAAGAAGGCAGCTTTCTACAAACCAGGAAGAGAGCCCTCAACAGGAACTGCACTGGCCAGCACCCTCATCTTGGACTTCTCAACCTCCAGAACTATGAGAAAATAAATTTCTGTCCTTTAAGTCACCCAGTCTGTGGTGTTTTGTTATGGCAGCCCTACTGGTTAATACAGATATGTCCTTTACAATGTTTACTTGGATGATTAGATATAAAACTCATACTTACCAAATTTAATACGACTATTGATTGGGGTCGATAATAATTTGGATGCAGAACTGAGTGTCAAAAAGAGTCTAATAGTTTGCAAAGAGATCAAACCTAACAGGATGAAATTTAATATAAATATATGATTCCACCTGTGCATACTGCAAGTAAATACACAATGGTAGCTAACTTTCATTGAGTGCTTTCTATGTGTAAGATATTCTTCAACGTTTTTTTTTTGTTTTTTCTTTTGGTTTCATTTTTTATGTATCTGTTGTTCATTTGCGTGTGTTCATTTGTTACTCTTCAAAGTTTTTAACTGGCATTATCTCAATTACTTCTCACGATAAGCCAGTAAGTTTTGCTATTATTCCTATTTCTCAGGAGGCTAAAAAACTTGCCCAATATCACATGGCTTGGAGTGGAAGAGCCAGGAAGTGAGTCCAGGCAGTAGGACTCCAGACCAGGCCTCTGGACTACCGCACTCCCACTACCTCTGCAGGCAGGGACAGTCATCGGCCAACAGAAGCAGTCCACACAAAAGAACCCTGCAATGTGTAACTGATGGTGAGACCAAGAGTCAATGTGAATAGCAATACTCTATACTCATAATATCGATACATTTAATACTGATAGAAATCTAGAATACTGGCACTATAGTCCTGCACTTACCACTAAGCCACATCAAATACCTTTTGGTAATAGGTAAGAGATAATAACTTCACTCATGAATATTTTCATTCTTGCATGGGCTTGTGAAGAAGGGCTTCCATAACTCATCTCTTCCTTTGGCCTAAATTTGAAGTTCCTTCTTGCACTGGTTGAAATCAACTGCTAGGCAAATTCACTACACCAGCTTCTTTCCCCCTCCACTTTCATAGTTATTTTACAATCACAAGCAACTAGATAAAAGGCAAGTAAAACGTTTTTGTTTAGTTTAGCAACCAAATAGCAGTAATAATAATAGAAATTTCATTTCTATTAGCAAAAACATCCTCCATGGAGTTTGATGAGTCTGCTCTGCCATACCCTTTCATCAGCTGTGCTGCTGTGAAGTAAGCAGCCATCGCTTGGTCATGCTCACTCTCCACTGCAAATGAATGTCCATAGGCTATCCATGCAGGTCCGTAGGTTTTCTCAAGTGTTGTGGCTTTGCTAAAACAAAACAGTTAATTTAAGTGACATAATATTTATTATTTTTTTTTTTTTTTTTTTTTTTTTTTGAGACGGAGTCTGTCATCTAGGCTGGAGTGCAGTGGTGCGATCTCAGTTCCCTGCAGCCTCCAACTCTTGGGATCAAGTGATTCTCCTGCCTCACCCTCCTGAGTAGCTGGGATTACAGGCACTTGCCACCGTACCCATCTAATTTTGTATCTGTAGTAGAGATGGGATTTCACCATGTTGGTCAGGCTGGTCTCGAACTCCTGACTCAGGTGATCCACCAGTCTCAGCCTCCCAAAGTCCTGGGATTAACAGGCATGAGCCACTGTGCCTAGCCTATTTATTCTTACTTATTTTTACAGATAGGGTCTTGCTCTGTCGCTGGAGGCTAGAATGCAGTGGTATGATCATAGCTCACTGCAGCTTCAAACTCCTCAGCTCAAGTGATCCTCCTGCCTCGGTCTCTTGAGTCACCAGGATTGCAGGCATGAACCACTGTGCTCAGCCAATACTTATTCTTAAATTGTTAATTTTATATAAGCAGATGGCCTCAAAAACATTAACATTCATTTAGTAAATAAATGAACTGTCAACATACTAAACACTAATGTAACGTGTTAATTCATTTGAACTAAAACTATGTTTAATAGTATAGCAAAAATTTAAGTTTCAGGAGAGATCCACAGACTTTTATGTACTGTAGCAAAACCCATTAGCATTCTAAACAGAACTTACAGATATTATTTAACCCTGGAGCTCCATTTTGTAACCTAGCAGATACATCCTTTCATCCTAATAACTTGCAAGATAAATTCATTTATATTTTAAAGACAGGTATATCGAGGCCTGAGAGATTAAGCAATATCCTATAGATGGTGGTAACAGATGTACCCTGGTTAGGGTTAGGGTTAGGGAACACATTGTATAATTAACCCACAAGGAATACAGAGAACGTATCACAAAACATGAAAAACATAAGGGGTGATACCCCACTTCCTTATATTTTAAGTTTTCTTTTACCTAAATGTTCCCTGTTTCATGTAGAGCACGGGTCCCCAACCCCGGGGCCATGGACTGCTATCAGTCCTTCCCCTGTTAGGAACCAGGTGACACAGCAGGAAAGGAGGTGAGTGGTGGGCCAGCTAAAGCTTCATGTGTCAAAAAAGAACTTGCCATTTAAAAAACAAAAGCTTAATCTGTATTTACAGTCACTCTCCTTCACTTGCATTACCGCCTGAACTCTGCCTCCTGTCAGATCAGAGGGGATATTAGGTTCTCATAAGCACGCAAATCTTGCTGTGAATTGTGCACATGAGGGATCTAGTGCTGCACTCATGAGAATCTAATGCCTGATGACCAGTCACCGTCTCCCAACACTCCCTGACGGGACCGTCTAGTTGCAGGAAAACAAGCTCAGGGCTTCCACTGATTCTTCAGTATGGTGAGTTGTAGAATTATTTCATTATATATTACAACGTAATCATAATAGAAATAAAGTACACAATAAAGGTAATGCACTTGAATCATCACGAAACCAGCCCCCCCACAACCCCCAGGGGTCTTCCACAAAACAGACTCTGGTGCCAAACAGGTTGGGGACCATTGATAAGAGTCCATCGCTGAATTGCACACTAAATCAAAGCAGCACAGTTCAAAAGAACTTTTACAATACCAGAGAACGTTCTAGTATCTTCCTAGTACGGGGTGCTTTTGTGGCATCAGTTTTCCTAACAATCCTGGTATACTGACATCCCCATTTTTAAATAAAGAGTAGGAGAAATTAACTTTCCCAAGGAATTTCAGCTGGTAAGTCACAGAACTTAATTAGAATTCAGATTTGACTCCAAAGTTTATTATCTTTCATTTAGAGATCAATTGTTTTGTTTGTACAGAAGAAATCACAGAAATTAGAACATTTACAGAGTTTAATTAATTCTTCATATAATGACATTTTTCTATACTTAAATAATATTGGTTACATAGCTTCACTAGGCTGCATGGCTTTAAGTTAAAACCACAGCAGATCATTATACGAACCAGTTCACCCTGCTAAGACTTCTGTTTGATAGTCACATTTAGTGACCCCAATTTTACATAAAGTTTTGTGTAATTTCACAACTATTAATAAAAGAAATCCTAAAAGTAAAAGGTTAACAGGCTCTCTATAAATAAAAAAGAGAAACTGTCCAACTACATTATTCTCTATTGTTTCATATTTATTCTCATTTATGAATGAATGAATGAATGAATGAGATGGAGTTTTGCTCTTGTTGCCCAGGCTGGAGTGCAATGGTGTGATCTCAGCTCACTGCAACTCCGCCTTCTAGGTTCAAGCGATTCTCCTGTCTCATCCTCCCGAGTAGCTGGGATTACAGATGCCCACAACCACATCCCGGCTAATTTTTTGTATTTTTTAGTAGAGACAGAGTTTCACCATGTTGGCCAGGCTAGTCTCAAACACTTGACCTCAGGGCATCCACCTGCCTGGGCCTCCCGAAGTGCTGGGATTACAGGTGAGCCACCACGCCCAGCCATTTATTCTCATTTATACGTAAAAAATGTAAGTTCCTTGAGAAGAGGGCCTACATCGCTGATTTTTTTTTTCTCTCTCTCCCTGTGGCATCTTATAAAGAACAAACCTCTTGAAAAAACATTTATTCAGCCAGACATGGCGGCTCACGCCTGTAATCCCAACACTTTGGGAGACCGAGGCAGGAGGACTGCGTGAGGCCAGGAGTTCAAGATCAGCCTAGGCAAGACAGATTTGTCTCTACTAAAAAAAATTTTTGAATCTAGGCCTGGTGGCACCTGTAGTCCCAGCTACTTGGGAGGCTAAGGCAAGAGGATCGCTTGAGTTCAGGGTTGCAGTGAGCTATTATTGCACCAATGCACTCTAGTCTGAGCAACAGAGTTAGAACCCATCAAAAAAAGAAAAGAGAGAAAGAGGGAGAGAAAAGAAAAAGGACGGAAAGAAGGAAGGAAACATTTATTCTTTCACATTGCTTTTAAAGGACTCACTAATTACTACCTGAAAGCTTATGAGCAAGACATCAATTCTGTAGGTTAACTACAGAGGGAGGAAGAAAATAAATTCATACCTGAGATATCTTCTGGCATGTTCATTTTTATGACCAACCATGAGATAGTAACATCCCACTGCAAACCAAGATACCTAAAAAGTTCAAAATTTACCATAACCAAAGATTGGAATTGGAATCTCAAAGTGTAACAAATTAGAGTAAATAGAGGGTATACCAGATGTTCCTTATCACATTTTCTAGTTCAAGTTAGACATTTCTCTAACACAGTCTATCTACTAAGGTCCAAGATGAGAAGAGAGCAGACACTCCATGGCTCTTTCTAAAGGAGGCATCCATAAAAGACAAGGCCCCTGAGGGGTCCCTGTTTCAAAAATCAGCCCATGAGTCCTGACTCGCCTGCACTGCTCATCTCCCCCAGCTGGCCCTGGCTCTCCCTGGCTCTCTGACCCAGTTCTGAGTCAGTTAGCTGGTTTTCTCTTGCACTGGTTTCTCACTGGGCTAGGGTACAAATTCTTGTCTTGTCTGAGTCTTACACCCTTGATTCCTGATTTTGTCTTCAACAATGCAGTCCCTGATTCCATTTTCCATCCCTGGTTCTCCATTCCAATCCATGACAGTTTGGAATCAGTACACAATTCAATAAGTTGTCTTATGTGTACAATGTGAAAAAGCCACCAATTTATCAGCATTTCTTATGAAAGGGAGGCGTGACGGTCATGGTATTTTATATTGCTGTGTGCTAAGTATTTAAAAATAAGCATATATAACTCCATAATCAGAAAAAAAAAAAGTTTTAAAGTTAGTGCTTTGGTATAATCAAAAAATACCTTCATGGGTTGAAAAGTTAATGCTGCTTTCTAAGTACATTAAACACTAGGAGATTCTGCTCCAACACTTCAAACAAAACGTCATTTACTTGAACTTAAGCTATTGCCTAGATATAAGTTAAGCATTTTCTTAAAGTTCAGGTAAACAAAACTAAGACTAAAAGTTATATTACTTACAGGATTACTAGGATATAAATCCACCAGTTTATGAGAAAGATAGAAAAGTTCTGTTCAGGAAAAAGCAGAAAAAGAACAGCTGTTCATATCACATGTAATTTAAAATATTACTTCATTACAACTCTTCACAATCATAGAATTCTGTTCTTACAGCAATGATTTCATATTTGTCTTTCCTTCTAGATACAAAATCAACTCTCTAACTGGAGAGTTAGATGAAGGACACACAGTGGGCAAGGTGGGACCAGACACCCCCTACCAAAGCGCTTCCTGAATACTGCAGAGGACACAGCAAAGCACCTCACCTCTCTTAGACACTCATGCCTTTCACACCAAGGGGCCATTATGGACCATGATAACCACCCACAATCAATTTGGTTGAACAAACTTTCAAGTTTATCAGATCAGTGATACTATTTAATCTTGAGGAATGTGAAAGTCCTGGCATTCCAAGATTCAGTTAAGACCATAATTAAGTTACAAATGAAAAAAAAAAATTGTGGTTTATTTGAAAGGAATACAAATAAATACAATTCCTACATGCAGACTTGGATTCAGTAGACCAGGCAGCTGGAGACGCTGCATTTCTAACCAGCTTCCACAAATGTGATGCTGCTGGTCCCCGGACCACTCTGAGAAGCAGGGATGTGGAATGGAGTGTTCCAGGGTTTTTCCTTCCTGACAGAGCTCTCCATTCAGTTTAGAAAAACTTAAGGACAAATGCAGCCCCAAACACAGCTAAATGTCAAATGTTAAAATATAGAAAACATGAGCAAACAATCTGCTCCCTTCCAATTTCTAAATAGTTATTGGCTCTTACCATATCAGATTTCCAATGGAATTTATATAAAAAAAAGAGAAAAAGGCAGAACTGACACCCAACAATTTAAAGCTAACAAACCTTGAAAGATGTATTTGGGAAAAGATAGTAGGAAGCAGGGATAAAGAACTAATTGTTCGGATGGGAAAACAAAACAGGCCGTTTGCTGCTTTTGTAAACATTTCCTCCCCAGTTATTACTTTTATAGTAGGGTTCTATTATATTGTTACCTGCAATCCCAACTAGCCAGAATTTTGGAGACAAAATTTCAAGTTACAGAAAAAATTCGTTTCATGTCGAAGAATTACTTTAATTAAAAAAAGTTCTTACCATTGGCTTTATTCAGCTCCACAAGTGTCCCTATATGTACAGGTAAACAACTTGCATGGAAAGGATCTTTCTCCATCACTCTGAAAGTTAAAGCAACACATTACTATCCCCAAAACAGTAGGTGACAGCACTCATGATGATCAGCTATGTGTAGACAGTCATCACAGCATCACATATGATGCTGCAGGTTATAACACTTTTTTACTTTCTTCACTCCATTATCTTCAGTTTGATTCAGTTACGGCCATAATTAAGTTACAAATGAGAGAAAAAATTCTGGTTTATTTGAAAGGAATACAAATAAACATTATCACATACATTTATTTTAAGTCAACAGAATTGTAATAAAATAAGTAGTCCGATTATTTAAAAGAATCAAAACCAATAGGAAATACTATTAGGTTGGTGCAAAAATAACTGCAGTTTTACAACAATTATTTTGTAATATTTTACAAAATTGCCAGCGCTCATCAGGACCTCTGGCCGGCAGCCACTAGATACCCGCAGCAACCTTTATTTGCACCAACCTAACAAAGATTACACGTATTTGCCAATTAAAGTTTTTGTAATGTCAAGGATTTTAAACCCAAAAGATCTACCAAAAATAGTATATGTAATTTAGCTAAAGTTTAAATCATGTACCCTGGAGAACTGGTGTGTGGGGGGATGGCTTAGCTACTAAGTGTGGCGCATTGATCTCATGTTCCTACATAAAAATGGTTGGATATACTTACACAGAAGTAAGCTTGTAGCACATTTTAAAATCACAGTTATAATAATGTCTCTCAGCTAAAGACACGACCACATCTGGATTCTCTTGCAAGCCATCTACAGACTCAGGGATGACCGTTTCACTAGGCTTGTTATACTGAAACACAGAGAAATTTAAACATGAACACAATGAACAAAACCAAAATAAAACACGGATTCAATTTGTGTTTGGCCCAAGTGGTTAAAACACGGACAGGGACAAATGTGAGCCTCTGAAAACTTTTAATTTTAGGTTGTATAAGTACTCCTCTCAGTAAGTGTAATTCTCTTCTCAATTTTATCACAGAATTCCATAGCGGGATGTATTTCCCAAAGTAAACATTTAGGAACCATAACAAAAAGATCTTCATTTTCATGCAACACCATTCCATTTAGTTGATAATTCAATCTCTTAGTAAAAGGAGTCTTTCAGAGAAGATAGGTATTTTTGGAAGCTTTGTTGGGAATCATATGTATTTTAAATGTTCTATTCTCAAAAATGTGCTAAATTTATGAAAATTTTATTTTCGAAAATTTAATACAAGACTAGATGCCAAATTTAATGGAAAAATAAGATATTTACATAAAGCAAATACTAACTCTTTGGTTTTACTTACTTTTTTTAATTTGTTCTCAAATAGAAAACGCAGCAATTCCTGTTCTTCATTACAGAGCTTGCTAAGAGGTAGCGATTCAAGAAGTTCCTTTTCTTAAAAACAGTGAGAAAAAGAAAGAATATCCTCATAATATTTACAGAGGGAAAAAGCCAACAACTAAAAATATTATTCTATAGTTCTTGGTCTAAGTAAACCAAACTCAAAAGAGAACATCAGAAGATCAAAATGTGCTACAGAAGCTGACACCGTGGTTCCAGGCCAGGAGATGGGAATCATCTGGTGGTTGGAGGCTGCTCTTCCAGGGCTGAGGCCAAGAGGTCCCCAGGTGCTCTTGTCACCAGCCCCCACACTCCTGACACCGTGTGGAGCTTGCTCTGCTGGGGAGAGGGGAGCCTGTGCCTTGCCGGTACTAAGCAGGACCTCTGGCCGGTAGCCGCTGGATACCAGTAGCAACCTCTCAACCTCCCTCCCTGTCCCTAAGCTGTGACAAACAGCCTCCAGACATTGCCAGATGTTCCCTGGGGCGGGGGCAGAATTACCCTGACTGAGAACCACTGCACTAGGCTAAAATATGTTAGAGTCCCATTAATTCAACCACTCTACTTTCTGTTTTTCTTGTTCACCACCTCACATCACTGCCAACATACTCGGACTGTGATTTTCAGTGCCTGTGGTACGTCAGGATCACGTGCGAGCTTTAAATCATCTGATGATAGGGTCTCACCCTGAGATTCTGACTGAACTGCTCTGGAGTTGGGAACTGGACGTGGATGTTTCTAAATCTTCCCAAGGATTTAAGGCGTAACATGGCTGGGAATCACTGAATGAGACACTGAAATCCTGGCTTATACTATCTCAATCACTTCTCAAAAAGATGGCCTCTTCGTATCACAATCCCTAGATTCAGACAGCACAAGGCACTGTACAATACTGCATTTCTGCAATGTGCTTTACATTTGAAGACATTAAGAAAGTGAGTAGGTCTATTTAAACCTGTGAATGGCCTTCTGTTAAGATTTCAGAGGCAAAATATCTAAACAATATTAATTTTGCCAAACGTAAAACACCCAAGTTTTCAGACCTTCTTGTGCTGTCAACATGTGGTGTGACGTTAAAAGATCAAACGCTTCAAAACAGTAGACATCGAGCTTCAAAGCTTCTTTGTAGCTGTAGGTAGCCAGGGTTCGGTTATCAAGAGCATCATAGATTTTCCCACGGAGAAGACAAATAGAACTCTTTATCTGTTGGAAAAATGATGAGTCATATATTAAGTCAGTACTTTTAATCTCAACTTTTTTTTTTCCTTAGAGGCCGAGTCACTCTGCCACCCAGGCTAGAGTGCAGTGGCGCAATCACAGCTCACTGCAGCTTTGAACTCTTATGATCTCAAGTGACCCTCCTGCCTCAGCCTCCTGAGTAGCCAAGATTACAGGTACACAACACCATGAAGAGCTGATTTTTTAAACATATGGTAGAGACAATCTTGCTACGTTGCCCAGGCTGGTCTCAAACTCCTCAAGTGATCCTTCCACTTCAGCCTCTCAAAGTGCTGAGATTACAGGCATGAGCCACCATGCCTGGTCCTTAAACTTACCTTTTAATAGAGAATTGTATTAGAATGCTGACAAGTTTTTATCGCATTTAAAAGGATTTAGTTCATCACAACTGCCAAGGCATAAACTAATACACACACACATACACACACACACACACACACACACACACACACACAAGCACAGCAAAGCTTCTTCAATCCATCTTCCCTAGGCTCTAACCACTCTGTTCCAACAAACCTTTATAACAAAAGTACATGTCATGGATACTACATTCATTATCTGTTTTGTCCAAAATAGTGCAATGATTTGCAGACAGCAAACAGTGTGTGTGTGTGTGTGTGTAAAATAAAACTCCAAGACTGACAGTGTGATAGACAGCCACCCCTCAAAAGGATCTTAATGAGCAGAAGCTGGCAGCAAGGCAGCTCAGTGGTCATCGCAGTCAGCACAATGGCCTGCTGGGGCAGGATGGACCTAAGTTCAAACCCTAGCTCTGCCACTTACTCATAACCTAGGACCAGTGATTTAACCTCTCTTGGCCTCCATTTCCTTTCCTCATCTGTAAAAAGGTAAAAACAATATCTAACTTATAGAACTCTGTGAGGACTAGAGATACTACTATCTCTGTGGTGCTAGCATATAGTAAGGTGTTCAACAGTCCTCTCACAACTACCATAAACAAGACATGGAAATCTCATATACATTTGGACTCTGGACCTCAAACACATAACTGAATTTAAAGATGATCCAGCCACGGACTGCTAAAATCATCAAGGATATGAAGAAGATTCATAAAGTACAATTTTAGAAAAAATAATGAATTATGAGCCTTTGACCTAAGCAATATACTATGAGTTGTTTGTTTAAAAAGTAACTTCACAAAATAAATAATGCGGGAGAGAGATCCAAGATGGCCGATCAGCAGCAGCTCAGGATTGGAGCTCCCACTGAAAGCGCAGAGAGCGAGTGGACGTCGCAATTTCAGACGAATTTCTGTGGCCCACAAACTGGGAGCTACCCAGTGGAGGAGCCACACGGGTCACCAGCGCGACTCTTTTGGCCGGCGCGGCTGTTTTGGCAGTGCCACAGCGTGGCGCGGCGCGGCGCTTCTCAGTACGGAGTATATAGGACTAGGTGCCCTTTGAGTCGGGCTCGGCTGGTCCCATACCCACAAGGAGAACAGCAATTGGAAGCGCTGAGGACCGAGAGTTTCACAGTAAGCACAGCTGAACCCGGGAAGGCCTAGCTCTGTGGGGAAAGGGCGTCCGCCGAAGGAAAACTAAGAAACAGAAAAAACTTCATCACCAACAAGCCGGACGTCCACTCAGACCCAATCTGAAAGTC
>CAUYLG010007459.1:0-44044 GCA_963573385.1 Cacajao melanocephalus
CACATGCAAGGATACACAAAGACTCAAAACAGAGAGATGGAGGAAGACATACCAACCAAATGGAGAGAAAAAAAAAAAAACAGAAGCTGCAATTTTCGTCTCTGATAAAACAGACTTTAAAGCAACAAAGACCATAAGAAAGAAAGAGAGACATTGCATGGTGGTGACAGGATCAATGCAACAAGAAGAGCTAATGATCCTAAATATATACGCACGCAATACAGGAACACCCATATACATAAGCCAGGTTCTTAATGACTTACAAAGAGACTTAGACTCCCACAAAATAATAGTGGGAGACTTTAACATTATACTGTCAATGTTAGATCAACGAGATAGAAAATTAACAAGGATATCCAGGACTTGAACTCAGACCTGGAACAAATAAAGTTAACAAATATTTACAGAACTCTCCACCCCAAATCCACAAAACATACATTTTTCTCAGTATCACATTACACCTATTTTAAAAGTGACCACATAATTGGAAGTAAATCACTCCTCAGCAATTGCATAGCATTTCACAGGTTTGAGTAAAACACTGGTTGGCTGCTTGTTTGTTATTTTCATCCCTTATTCCTTCCTGTCTGCATTGTTAAGCACAACTATTGGCAAAAAAGAGGTTTTTAATACCCATTTGTAGACTGCATTCTAGCCTGGGCAATAGAACAAGAATCCCGTTCTCTATCCCTCTTTCTCTTCCTCTTTCTTTCTCTCTTACATTCTTTTTTTTATTTATTTCACTCTCACTTTCTTTCCTCTCTTTTTCTTTCTTTCAAAAAATAAAAATAAAATAAAAATAAAATTTAAAAAAAAACAGCACTTTAAAGTTTACATAGCACTTCACATCTGAACAGTACCAGATTTTCCTCTACCATGCATGAGAATTTCTCCAGAAACTAGAGGCACAGACACTCTGGCAAAAAATTCTTTCCTGGGTTTACTCAAAAAAAAATAATAATAAATGAATTAGTTATCTCTAACAAAAAAAATTTAGATAAAGTTAGGGTGTGCTATAAAGTGCTAAAGCTGATGAGCTAAATATAAAAAGGAATTTAATAAAATAAAAAGTTAATTGCATATTGGAAGTCCAACCTAATGTCAGATAATTTTTATCAAAATGTTCTGTTGTTTGAATCACTACCTTAAAAAACAGTATTGGGTGTGAAATGTACTACTATTTCAAGAATTCATTGAATTTATTTATTTCTCATGATGCTTAAAATCTGACCATTGAGGGGCGTTAATCTTTTCAAATCATGAAAGATTGGTATCACTGTCCTTGCCCTAAAAGGTTTACATACAAACAGAACAAAATGCATACGAATTAAAGATAGATGTTTTACTCTAATGCCCCCAAAATAGTGCCTTTTTTTTTTTTTTTTTTTTTTTTTTGCTTTTAATTCCTGATCTAAGTATGTGAGATGTTTTCAGGCTGCAATGTTAGTACTTTAGCAACAGTAAATGTAAATTAATATAGTAATACTTTCTTGTTTTTGAAACAGGGCCTCACTCTTGTCACTCAGACTGGAGTGCAGTGGTACAATCACAGCTCACTATAGCCTTGACTTCCTGGGCTCAAGCAATCCTCTCACCTCAGCCTCCCAAGTAGTCAGGACTATAGGCACGTGCTACCACGCCAGGCTTTTTTTTTTTTTCTTTTTTTAAAGAATGCAGTGGCACCATCTCGGCTCACTGCAGCCTCTGCCTCCCGGATTCAAGCAATTCTCATGCCTCAGCCTCCAGAGTAGCTGGGACTACAGGCACATGCCACCATGCCTGGCTATAGGCTAATTTTTTATTTTGTTTTTTTTGTAGAGACAGCAGTCTCTACAGTCTGTTGCCCAGACTGTTCTCGAACTCCTGGGCACAATTTATCTTCACACCCAATAATGTTTCTAATTCAGACTTTTTAGGAAACATTTTTATCTAAAAGTTACTTTGACTGTGGCAAATAATGACTCCCCAAAGAATCAAGCCACATTCTCTGCAATGGGTTATTACTACTCTTCTCATCCTAAGATGTCCTCTTCTCCACTCCCTTGAACCTAGGTTACCCTTATGACTTGTGATACTCAACAGGATGTGGCAGAAGTGATGGTGTATGAGCTCAGGAACCTGGAGTTTTAAGAAGGAAGGCTTCCACATTTGCCACCTCGGTTCTCAGCCACCACATAAAGAAGCATTCCACACTCTCCTCATGGAGAGGCCAAACGGAGAATGAGGTCATATGGGGAAGAACTGAGGTACTCTAGCCTATAGCCAGCAGCACCTAGCACCAGACATGTGAGTAAGACCAACAATGACCACCCAGCTAGCCACCAGCTTAATTAATCCTCATGAGTAAATCCAGCTGATACCACATGGAAGAAAGATAAATCATCCCTGCTGAGCTCACCTGTTATAAACCATTAAAAGTCGTTGGGTGGTTTAAAGCAACAGTTTAACTGAAACCAGACTATAATACACAATTGGGTCATGGGAGCTAAAGAAAGCACAAATTGATAATAACAATATAGGCCAGGCATAGTAGCTCACAACTGTAATCCCAGCACTTTGGGAGGCCAAGGGAGGTGGATCACTTAAGCCCAGGAGTTCAAGACCAGCCTGGGAAACATAGGGAGACCCCATCTCTACAAAAAATAAAAAATTGGCAAGGTGCAGTGGTGGAAACCTGTGGTCCAAACTACTAGAAAGGCTGAGGCAGGAGGATCGCGTGAGCCTGGAAGGTTGAGGCTGTAGTGAACTGTGATCATACCACTACACTCAAGCCTGAGTGACAGTGAGACCCCATTTATTTAAAAAAAAAAAAAAAAGTAACAATATTAGGATATTTGTGTGTTAATACACTGATATGGTTTGGCCATGTCCTCACCCAAATCTCATCTTGAATTGCAGATCCCATAATCCCCATGTGTCATGGGAGGGACCTGGTGGGAGGTAACTGAATCACAGCAGCGAGTTTTTCCCACACTGTTCTCATGATAGTGAATAAATCTCACAGATGAGATGGTTTCATAAAGGGCAGTTCCCCTGCATATGCTCTCCTGCTTGCTGCCATGTAAGACATGCCTTTACTCCTGCTTCGCCTTCTGCCATGTTTGTGAGGCCTCCCCAGCCACGTGGAACTGTGAGTCCATTAAACCTCTTTTTCTTCACAATTACCCAGGCTCGGGTATTTCTTCACAGCAGTATGAAAATGGACTAATACACACAACAAAATAACAAATTTATACATTCTTGTCTATGAAGTTCAAATGATCCTGGCCTGTAAGTGTTATATCAATGTTTTTCTCCCTACAAAGATAATTAAGAAGCCTTTCTATCCTCCTTTACTCTATATATTCTACTTCCCATTCTGGGCTTCGTTCTTCAAGTTTATAAGAGCTGAGAAAATTTAATGGTGAATGATCCTGAGTAACAAAAAAGTAAACAAACGAACCCTAACAACTTGCAAAACACATGAGAGTAAAAGGCAAAACATATAAATGTACATGTGTGAAAATATACAATATGGAGATATAAAAAGTCATACAAAGCAAATAATGGAACAATACAGAACTCTGGTCCTCTGTGATACATTAAGAAACATATCCTGCAATGAGCATTACAAATGTTCATTGGAACACTTTGTGCATGGTTTATATCCATACGAACAGCCTATCAAATGTGAATCAAAGAAGTCTAATGACTGTCACTAAAAAGATATGCTGATTTTAATAGATTAATAGAAGAAACGAAAAAAACCACTAAAGTACTCAATTGTATATGAAAATTTAGTATATGATAAAGAGGAGATTCCAAATCAGAAGGCAAAGACTAAAATTACTAATAATGGTACTAGAACAACTGGTTAATAATTTAATGAAAAATATCAAAGTCCTAGGCTTAAAGGATCCTTCTGCCTTAACCTCCCAAATATCTAGGACTACTGGCACACATTACTGAGCCAAGCTGACAATTTTTAAAACAAGAGTTAGAAACCATAAAATTATTCATACCATGTGACCTAGTAATTTCACCTCTAGGAAGTTGTAAAAAGATTTAAATATAGTGTATCATACTTCTGTTTACAATGGGGGAATAAAAGAAAAACAACTTGTCCAACAACAGAGCTGCCCTTGAAAAAATATGATTATGGAAGCATACAATGGCCATTAAAATAAGCATGCTGTTAAAGAATAGATATTTCGGAAAATTGTTAATAGGTGAGTTTTGTTCGTGGTTCACAGATTACATACGTACTCTTCAAAACTCTGAATTCCTTATGGCCTGAAGATATGAATTTACAAGTATTATCTTCACGGCTTGTTAGGTCAAGATAGCCAATGTCACACTCAACTGAATCGGTATGTATTAACTAGCAATACAAAATCAGAATTGTAAAAGTTTAAAATTATAAATATATATGATATCTCAATCCTTAAAATAGCCCTGTGAGGAAAATTCTATTTATTTGTTAACAGAAAGGTATGGCTTAAACAAGCACAAGGTAGACTCTTACCTACACCTCCCAAAAAACATAACCAAAACCTAAAAAAAGTTTTCAAAATTTAAAGAAAAAGTAGGTAAGTTACCCATGATGAGAAATCCTAAAATATCTCGGCCTCCCAAAATGCTGGGATTACAGGCGTGAGCCATGACACCCAGCCTATGCAGGAATTTTTAACTTAAGTTTAACACAAGACAAACAACCAAGAGACAGGTCCAATGTTTCAGTTTTCAAACTAGAATAGGTATAGGACTGTTCATAGGAGCAATGAAGATAACACTTGTAAGTTCATATCTTCAGGCCAACAGGGAATTCGGAGTTTTGAAGAGTACATATGTAATCTGTGAACCACAAACAGGAATGTCTAGGGCAAATTAGAAAGTGAATTCTGGAAAGAATGTAATGCTGAGCTTGAAGTTACCTCTCAGGAAAACTCTAGAGTAAATTATTTAAAAGATTTGCTAATATATAAGAAAGAATTTCATTATCACTAATCATCAAGACAAGTTCATCAGAAAGCCCAATAAAAGAAATTAATATTTAGCCATAAGAAAAAGAACATGCGAGTTATTTTAATATGACTCAATTCTTTTTACATTGAAATAGAATAAATTTCTAGTAAGAGTGCCTATATTCAAATACATAAAATATCATTATAAATATAAAGCAAACCAATTTTAAGTAAACATGGATCTTAAAATGCTTAAGAGAAATTTGAAATCACATCACAGATTTTCCCAATGTAGAGAACAAATGAACGAAAACCAGTAAAAACAACCAACCAAATGATCCCCAAAGCAACCAAAATGGGAAGCAGGGGCAGATATTGATGCATTAACAAAAACTGTCAGGCAAGGAGTAAACTAGATTTTATTAGGGAGAAACTGCCCTAGACTAAGCCATAGGATTCAGCTCTTAACCATGCCCCTTAATTCCCAAAAATTCTGAGAATATAACCGAAAGTCCCAAATCTGAAGAGAAGTGATTTTATGCGTTCCTAACTACTAAATAACTTTTTCTGCCTAAAGAGTAGTACTAGTTTCAAGGGAGAAACAGGAAAAACTGAAGGCGAGGGGACAAAAAGCAATGAGGTCCTAACTGGAAGTAAAGAATCAAGGCTAAGAATTAATTACATGAAATCATGGTCAGGCATGGTGGCTCACACCTGTAATCCCAGCACTTTGGGAGGCCAAGGTCAGGAGTTTGAGACTAGCCTGGCCATCATGGTGAAACCACATCTCTACTGAAAAAACAAAAATTAGCTGCGTGTGGTGGTGCACGCCTGTAATCCCAGCTACTCAGGAAGCTGAGGCAAGAGAATTGCTTGAATTTGGGAGGTGGAGGTTGCAGTGAGCCAAGATAAATACATACATACATACATACATACATACATACATACATACATACAACCTGGATAGCAGGAAAAGCAAAATGACTATAAGGATACTAGCAGCCTTCACTGTAGGAGCTCAACATAAAATCTGACGCATGTAATTAAAACAAAACGTAACAGTTTGCCAAACAGTGACTAGACATAAATATCTTTCTTGCTGACAAAGTCCTGATTTTATTAAGAAAATTCAAGATCATCCTCTCATGTCCTTATAAAAGTGTATCTATTTCCCAGCCCAGAGGGAAACATGGACTAGTCCAAAACGATTAAGAGAAATCCATTCTCTTTAGCCACTGACTGCTTTAAGCCTGGAATAGATTTAGATCAGAATAGTAAAATAAAAATTGAAATTTTCTTTCTTTTTTTTTTTTTTTTGTTTTAAATGGAGTTTCACTCTTGCTGCCCAGGCTGGAGTGCAATGGTGAGATCTCAGCTCACTGCAACCTTTGCCCCTGGGTTCAAGCAATTCTCCTGCTTCAGCCTCCTGAGCAGCTTTTTTTTTTTAATTTTTAGTAGAGACGGGGTTTCACCATGTTGGCCAGGCTGGTCTCAAACTCACAGCCTCAAGTGATCTGCCCGCTTCGGCTCCCAAAGTACTAGGATTACAAGTATGAGTCACTGCACCTGGCCAGAAGTTGAAATTTTCTAGATGTTCTCCTCATTCCTAAAGGTATTCCCTTCTTGCCTTTAGATGCTCAAGTGTTAGGCCATAATCCTTGGAACAACTGCCGTGATCTCACAACCATGACTGCAAAAGCACAAAGAAGTCAAGAATACTTTGATACGCTGAATTGGTTACTGTTAAATTAACCAATCTTAGAAAAGCCTAGCATCTGAATCTACATGAAGTAATAAATTTCCAATTAATTCAGCCATTCTGATTTGAGTATTCCATCACTTATCACTGAAAGCACCCCAACTAAAAAGTCTTACCTCTTCAATATCTTGTTTTTGTAATTTCTATTATTAAACTTAAAGGTATCTTTGACGAAATATTTCTTGTGGTAAGGGGGGGAAAGTTTTTTTTGGTCTCATTCTGTCACCCAGGCTGGAGTGCAGTGGTATGATCATAGCTCACTACAGCCTCAAACTCCAGGCTCAAGGCATCCTCCAACCTCAGCCTCCAGAGTAGCTGTGACTACAGGCATGCACCACACATTCCGTTAAGTTTTGTTGTTGTTGTTTTTGTACAGACAGGGTCTCTTTCTTTTCCCTCTATATAGTCAAGTAAATCTGCCTTTGATGTTTAAAACATCAGTAGATTTCACTCAATTTAATAATTTTTCTCTATCCTTTTAATGTATGCATGTATCTCTCTATGCATAGAAAAAAATCTGTGATATTAACTTACTAGTTAAGTGATGGTATTTCTTGATGATGAGATATGGAGTGGGATTTTGTTTTTTAACTTGCATTTTTTAAATGCTCTGCCCTCTGTCATTCTCTATAATTACATACAACTTAGTAAGAATGAGCTAAAATAAGGTAGAGATAGCCTATCTGCCAAACTCATTTCTTCTTATTTGGCATGTAACTAGACATTTCCCACCTTCCTTTGCAGTTACCTGTGGCCACTACACTAGGTTCCAATCAATGTAGTCTGAATGAAAATGATGTGTGTCATCTCTAGGTCTGGTCCTTAGTAGCCCCAACTTTCTAGTATCCACACTGGTTCTTTTTACATGGATAACAAAAATAAGCATTAAAGTCATAGAAGCAACATTTTAAAGAAGGCAGTCACAAGATGGAAGAAACCTAAGCTCCTGATTTATAGCTTGGAAGAATGTTGTCCCTCTGTCAATCAAGGACACCTCTTTTGGACTTAGCTGCAAATCAAAAACATTGTGTAAGGCCACTCATAATTTGGGAATCGTTCATGTGTCAGGAAACCATGCTACATGAGTCTCTTATTTCTTCATGTCTTTTGAGTTAGGAAATGGCAGTCCATTATTCTGGACTATCTTTCAAGGTTGCTCATACAGTGAATAGCCCCAGAAGACAGAAAGCAAAGGGCAGCTATGCTTACTGTCTATTACAAAAGATTCAGGTGCCCTAAGCTTAGGGCTCCTCTCCTGTAATGCAACAGACAGCATGAACAGATTTTATCTTGCCCTCTTTGCAGTGCCCTATGGGAACTGGGCTTAGGAAATGGCCAAAAATTACTGATTCTCTGGTTATAGCTATTGCTTTAAGTAATAAGTTATCTATCTCTGACCCAGAAGTCTCTTCTCTTAATTAGCTACCTTACAAGTAAGGTCAAATGATAGACTTCTGTGATATTATTACATATATATATATACACACACACATACATACACACACATATCTTGGTTTTGTCCATGGTCCCTGGGTCACAACTCTCACAGTCCTTGTTATTTTTTAAGTAACTAAAAAAATAAGTGTATCTTTTGTTAAAGTATGTGGCCTTTTGTCCTTGGTTCCTGATGCAGCTTCAGAACGGTGTCAGAGTGACAAAGGTGAAAAGATAGTACTTTGTTATAATGTTGGGGTGCTTTAGGCCTCAGAAGACAGAGTCTCTCTCCCTCAGACATTTCTTGCCCTCCTTTTTCTCCCCAAGACAGACCATAAAAACTAAAAATATGCTCTAAACTTTCCCTACTTATCTGTCATGGAACTAGACATAAAGAAATTCCCTGACCTACCTTGTCTGATTGTGGGCCATAAAACTCTCATTTCAGAAGGGGTCCTGCCCCGATACCCAGAAGAAAAAATGCTGCACGGAGAGACCAAGAAGTATGTTAACATACAGGCCTGCCTGGGTTTCCCCACTCAGTCTATTAGTGTTAGATCACCTTTGTCCCATCACGTTTCTACACAGGTGTTCATGCTTCAGTCATGCCTATCCAGTGAACTCTGTATAAAAGGCCCTCTTAGGATGTGGAAACTCTGCCTACCTACCCCCTGACATACCTTACACTAATAATCTCTTCATCTATATACTTTGTAAAATCCTTTATAATAAACCAGTAAACATAAGTAAGGGTTTCCCTGAGTTCTGTGAGCCACTCTAGTAAATTAATCCAACCCAAGATCTGGGCTGTGGGAACCCCAAGTCGCCAGTTGGACAGAAGCACTTGGGGTTTACAATCAGAATCAAAAGTGGGGCTCAGTCCTGTGGGACTGAGTTCCCAACCTGTGTAATCTGATGCCATCTTCAGGTAGATAAGTGTCCAACTTAGAGGATAGCCAGCTGGTGTCTACTGCAAATCTCACAGCTTGCTTGTTGGTGGGGAGAAATCCCCACACATTTATGGGTCACAGAAGCATTCTGTATTGTGAGATTACAGCAGGAGGAACTATTTTTTCTACTCCACCTCTTTCATAGTTCTTGATGGTCTGGTGATGAGAGAATATGATGCTGTTAGAGGCATAGCTATGTAGAAGGGGAAAATTAAGGGCCTTTTCTGAATAAAGTTGAAAAATGAAAACTTGTATGATCAACTATGCAATTAATGGACCTTCATTTTATTGCCTCAATAATGAGGAGAAACTGAGGAGGTGGCATGGCTGAAGGCTAAGCACCAGGAACTATGTTTACAGAGAAATGTCCAAGGATGCTGTTTTGGCAGCTAGCCTACTCTGGTTAGGAGGAGAGGACTTCCTCACCACTCTGGCAGTCAGCTTTATTTCCACCTCACTGTAACAACTAGGTGACATTAGTGCTTTAAGAAGAAAAATAATCAGAGATCAGAATGTGCACTCCCTATCCCCAAGAGGGCTCAATAGCCACATGCACCCATCCAAGTATGCTAAGGAATCTGAGGAAAGGAAAAGACAACTAATTTTTTAAAAATACAGATGGGGTCTCTCACTCCTGGGCTGAAGCAATCCTCCCACCTTGGCCTCTCAAAGTGGTAGAATTACAGGCATAAGCCACTGCACCTAGCCCGAAAACAGAAAACACAAATTTTTAAGACTCTGTTGGACACAGGCACCCAGATCACTATTCTACCTGGACGCATGGAAGGAAAACATCCCAGGATTAAGGGGAAAGGATTCTCAGGGGTAACGAAGCTAACACGACTTTGTAGGTGGGGTCTTTGGGCAAATAAACTGTACTTTCATTACCGCCTGGACATCTGAAAGTATAAGAGGGAATGATATATTATAGTAGAAGTCAGCAAACTATGACACCTGAGCTAAGAGTAATGTTGCATCTTTAAAATATTCCTTACCACACCCCCCAAAAAAGAAGACTATGTGATACAGACTGTATGTGGTCCACAAAGCCCAAAATATTTACTGTTCAGTCCTTTTTAGGAAAAGTTTGCCATCCCATGTATTATATGCCTATCTTTACCCAACCATAAGGGCAAAAGGTATTCTCCCAACCAAGAAGAGCAGTATGCAGAAATGCTAATGAGACATATAAATCACTCTCCAAACCATGTCTCCTTCCTGGGTCCAACGGAAAGAGAATAGGGTTCCAGAAGGACAAAGGGAAACCAGAGCTTTGATAAAGGACTCAAAGGTACCAGGAGTAGGAAGAGATGCAATACCTCAACACAAAAGCCCTGCAAACCCAGTGAAAAAAGCCTAACAAGAGCTGGAAGCTAACAGTGAATTAGCACCAAGTGAGTTTAGCTATTGCTGTTATAGCCCCAGCTGTTACAGACGAAATCCACTACACAGACTGATGCAACTTGGTACGCTGTTCTAGACATTTCTAATGCCTCTTTGCCAAACCACTCACAACCAAGAATCAAGATCAGTTTACATGCATGTGTCAAAGCCTCCAATATGTTTAAAGTGCTTTCCCAGAGGGGCAACCTAAACTCCCTTGCCACTTGCCACAAATAGGTATGTCAGGACTTAGTATCTCTATCCTATGATTTCCAAACCTCTCACTATTGGCTGTTAAATTAGAAGCCTCAGTCTCAATAGTACTGTAATGTATCTTCTCTGTCAGCATAGTAGGTGGAAAAACTCCAATAAAATTCAAAGACCTGCTCAACAAGTTTCTGGAAACTATAGTAACAGATTCACAAGGCTAAATTCCTCTGGCAGTCAAGGAAAAGCTTTGGTCTCTTCAGACTCCCACCATCAAAAAGGAGGCTGAACGCCTTACTGAACTCTTTAAATAACAGGTCTCTATGACATTCACTTCAACATTCTGCTTATCCTTTAAAAGTCAGCTATCCTGCAAATATGTATCCTTTGAGAGGAGCCCAAACCAACATGCTGTGTTGGAAGATAGGTAGAAAGCTGGAGCACATGCTCTGCTTTTGGAAACCCACAATCCTCATTATGCTTTTAAGTTACACATTTCTGTGAATTATGATTATGCCAACTGAAACCTCTGGCAAAAAAACCCTCAACCCACAGGCACCTACTGGAGATTTGGACTTCATGCCCCAATGACATGGCTATTAAGTGCACCCCTTTTTGAAAAGGAGCTATTGGCTTGCTACAGAGTTCTTACTGAAACTGAACATCACACCCACGAAGGCCTTATGAGGAAGAAAAAAGAAATGATGGCTTTCCAGGACTTCAACAAACACCTCTTAATTGTATACACAACTACCTTATCATAGTCAATACAACTAAAATTAGTTAAGTACTCACAAGCTGTCAACAACACTACCTTTCTTCTATTACTTCACACTTGACATTCAGTGTTTAAGGGAAAAAAAATCTACTAAAAATACAAAAATTAGCCAAGGTGGTGGCACATGCCTGTAGTCCCAGCTACTCGGGAGGCTGAGACAGGAGAATTGCTTGAACCCGGGAGGCAGAGGTTGTAGTGAGCTGAGATCACGCCATTGCACTCTAGCTTGGGAAACAAGAGTGAAACTCCATCTTAAAAATTAATAACTAAATCATATTAGGCATTATAAAAGAACATTAAAGCATAAAAAATACAGTCCAGCTTTGAGATATGATACAGTCTGGCAGTAAGGCATATACATATATAAAGACAATATAAAAGTTAAATGAAAATAGAAGAAAAACGTGGGCCAGTCACAGTGGCTCATGCCTCCGCTGGGAGGCCAAGGTGGGAGGAGGATATCTTGAGCCTAGGAGTTCGAGACCAGCCTAGGAAACATAGGGAGACTCCATCTCTACAAAAAGTACAAAAATTAGCCAGGTGTGGTGGCCTGCACCTGTAGTCCCAGCTACTCGTGAGGCTGAGGCAGGAAAATCACTTGAACCTGGGAAGTGGAGGTTGCAGTGATCCAAGATTGTGCCACTGCACTCCAGCCTGAATGACAGTGAGGTTCTGTCTCAAAAAAAAAAAAAATTATTTATTTATCCCTTCTAAGCAAGGGGCTCTTCAAAATTTCTTCTCCCAAATACTACTTAAACAATAACTTCCTGGAACAGAACAGAGGATTGATAAGGCAAACTCTGTATTAGCATTCTTTTGAGAACATGTGAGAACTTCACCATTTGTACTAAAACAAACAAAAAAAACCTTGAAGTTGTAATATAGATTTATCTAACTTTCAAAAGGAATGTGATTATTACCTCTGATATCATTTGGCTCTGTGTCCTCACCTAAATCTCATGCTGAACTGTAATCTGCAAGTGTTGGGGGAGGGACCTGACGGTGAGGTGATTGAATCATGGGTCAGACTTCCCCCTTGCTATTCTCCTGATAGAGTTCTCACCAGATTTGGCTGTTTGAAAGTGTGTATCACTTTCAAACTTTCCCTCTTCATTTTCTCTCTTCTGTTCCACCATGGTAAAGATGTGTTTATTTCCTCTTCGCCTTCTGACATGACTGTAAGTTTCCTGGGGCATCCCAGCCATACTTCTTGTACTGCAGAACTATGGGTTAATTAAACCTCTTTTCTTCCTAAATTACTCATTCTCAGGTAGTTCTTTATAGCAGTGTGAGAATGGACTAATACAGCCTCCAAGTAAAAGGCAGAAAGATGTATTTTTTTTAAAAAAGGACTTTGTAGTGAGACATCATTTTAAATCCCAGCTCTATCATTTATTAATAGCTATCTCTTTAACTCTTCTTTTTGTCTGCCACTACTTTTCTTTAGTTAACTCTTCCCTACTACATGTGATCTTAATAAGACCTTCAACCACAGTATCCCAACACCCCTGGACCACAGGAGTAGGTGTGCTAGCCAGTTAAAGCCAATTGTATGAACAACTCACACAGTCCTCAAATATTCTCAATTTCAATGGCTTTCATTTAGACTCTCCTTCAGTATCCCCAGAACTACATCTTGCTGTCAAAAACTACAAAGAGTCTCAATCTTACTGTACTTATAAAGTGGTAAGTTAGTCCACTGGAGTTTCAGGGATGCTGGCAGAAGATGACACAAGACTCCTGCACTGGACACAGAGGACTTTAAGACTCATGGCAATAGCAAAAGCGAGACTGTTAGTATTTGCCTAAGTTCCCCATTCTGACAGAGTGACCTGGGGCCAAATGACATTTATACACACAGTGGACTGCATTACAGGAGAAATTTGAATTATAGTGCCTCCTTGAAAAGAACAAATGCAATCAGGGCTGCTACTCACAAGATGTGTATAAATGTGAGAACAGTGAAGAATTGTCTCTCATCTCCTGGAAGCTACCATCACCCAATATACCCCAATGACATATTAAACCACAATGATCGTCTTCACAACCTTGCAGTTAATTCACACTCTTACTATACTTATTCTTGAACCTCACTGAGTCCTCTAGGCCTGTGCTCCAAATTCTCCTACAACTCTTATGTTCCAGCCCTTCATTAGTTCCACAACATCTATTATCCTACTTCAATCTCATGATCCGTTATTTTAAACATTTTTGAAAATAACGCACTTGACCTCCTTATCTGGCTAGCAGTATCTTTGATAGGTTCTACCACATCTACTTTCTTTGCTCTTTTATCCAGGTGACCGAGTTATTCACCTACGTGCTTCTCTTCTTTCTTCTCTACCAAACAGAGGAAGACATAATACTCTTTTTCCTACCTACTCCTTTTGTCTTCAAATCTGAGACTTTAAAAAAAATTTTTTTTCAAGAGATGAGGTCTCACTGTTGTCCAGGCTGGAATGCACTGTCATGATCATAGCTCACTGCAGCCTTTTAACTCCTGGGCTCAAGAGATTCTTCTACCTCAGCCCTCCAGCAGCTGGGACTACAGATGCAAGCCCAGCAAATCTGATATTCTTAAGAGTTAAGTACTCTCACTATCTGTACTTCCTCACACCCCCTTTATCTACCAATATACTAAAACTCTATGCTGAAACTCCTTTTCAACAACTTCTTTTGTGCTAAATCCAAAGGACATAACATTTATCCTTCTATAACTCAACCTACTCTTTTATTTCCTCTGTAGACTCCAACCTTCCCCACTATTGAGAAAGAATGACACAATTAGAAAATTACCTTCTGTCAGCTATTATTTATTTCAGGCTAGACTCATCAGTGAATGCTAAAACTTGTGGGTGAAAATTTAGTAAGAAACAGGGTATGTGCCCAAATCCCAGGGTGTGGTAACCAGCCTCCATGCCCCCAATGATCTTTGCACCTATGCAGTGCCTACGCATGCTGAAGAGGCTTACCTACGCAACCAACAAAGAGTAAAAATAACAATATGTCATCAAAGTGGTTAAAATGGCAAATGTTATGTTACATATTCTTACCTCAAAAGAACCATTTTTTAAAAATAAGTAAGTGGCCGGGCATGGTGGCTAATGCCTATAATTCCAGCACTTTGGGAGGCTGAGGCAGGTGGATCACGAGGTCAGGAGTTCAAGACTAGCCTGGCCAAGATGGTAAAACCCTGTCTCTACTAAAAATACAAAAATCAGCCAGGCGTGGTGGCAAACGCCTATAATCCAAGCTACTCGGGAGGCTGAGGCAGGTAACTGCTTAAACCTGGGAGGCAGAGGTTGCAGTGAGCAGAGATTGCATCACTGCGTTCTAGCCTGAGCAACAGAGTTCGATTCTATCTCAAAAAAAAATAAAATTAAATTAAATAATAAATAAATAAAAAGGCACTCAGCCAGAAAAAGGAAATTATACTGCGTGACTTCTGAGGGAGGCCATAAAAGACACTGCAGCTTTTGCCTTGCCCTTAGATCAGTCACTATGAGAAAAGCTAGGTGCCATGTCATATGGCACTCAAAAGGTCCTAAAAAAAAAAATTAATATGGCAAAAAAAAAAAAAAAAAACAGGGAGCACCAACTTGTCAACCATGTAAGTTAAGTCATCTTGGAGAATATCCTCCAGCAGCTGGGCTTGGTAGCTCCTGTAATCCCAGCACTTTGAGAGGCCAAGGTGGGGATCACCTGAGGTCAGGAGTTCGAGACCAACCTGGCCAACGTGGTGAAACCCGATCTCCACTAAAAATACAAAAATCAGCCAGGTGTGGTGGCACATAGCCATTGTCCCAGCTACTCGGGAGGTCTGAAGCAGGAGAATTGCTTGAACCCAGGAGCGAAGGTTACAATGAGCCAAGATTGTGTCACTGCACTCCAGCTTGGGAGACAGAGCCAGACTCCGTCTAAAAAAAAAAAAAAAAAAAAGCCAAGTGCAGCAGCTCACACCTGTAATCCCAACACTTTGGGAGGCCAAAGCATAGCCAACATGGCGAAAACCTGTCTCTACTAAAAATACAAAAATTAACTGGGCATGGTAGCAAATGCCTGTAATCCCAGATACTTGGAAGGCTGAGGTGAGAGAATTGCTTGAACCTGAGCGGTGGAGGCTGCAGTGAGCCAAGATTGCCTCAGTACTACAGCCTGGACAACAGAGCTCAAAAAAAAGAGAGAGAGAGAAAGAGAGAAAGAGAGACAGAGAGAGAGAGAGAGAGAGAGAGAGAGAGAGAGAGAGAGAATCCTTCAGCTTTAGTCTAGCCTTTAAATGACTATAATCCAAGTCAACAATGTGAATGCAATCTGGTAAGAGACTCTGAGGTAGAAATACCCACTAAATCCAAATTCCTGACCCACAGAAGCTGTGAGACTATAAATCTTTCTTGCAGTTTTAAGCCAGTAAATTTTAGGGTAATTTATTATGCTATAATAGTTAACTAACACAGATTTACAGATTACTCCTGGGTATTTGTTACCAGGAGAGGGATGACCCCATACAATAAAATCTGAAAATGCAGGAGCTGCTTGGAGTCAGGTAGTAGATGGAAGCGGACAGGACTTGCAGGAGAATATCAGCGAAAGCTTGATAAGCAATGAAGAGACTGTCACTAGAAACCTCATCACCCTTAGAAGGCTGCTACTAAGGACTTTAACTTAAGTGAGAAAAAGGTGACTGAAAATTGGAAGAAGCTGAATACTTCATACTTAGTAACTGCAAGTTTAGGCACAACATTGCCTGTGGTAACATGAAAAACAGAAAATATATTCAACAAATTGTATAATTTAACAAGGAGATTTCTGGGTATTCTGTGGAAGATGCAGTCTAATTCCTCTTATTATTTATAGTAAAAAGGAGGAATATAGAGATAAGCTAACAAAAAGACTACTGACAAAAAACAAAACTTGCTGGTTTTAAAAATTCCCAGTCTCAGGACAGGCACAATGGCTCATGCCTGTAACCCCAACACTTTGGGAGGGCCAAGGCAGGTGGATCACCTGAGGTCAGAAGTTGGAGACCAGCCTGGCAACATGGTGAAACCCTGTCTCTACTAAAATTACAAAAAAATAGCTGGGCGTGGTGTCGGGCACCTGTAATCCCAGCTACTGCAGAAACTGAGGCAGGAGAATCGCCTGAACCCAGGAGGTGGAGATTACAGTGAGCCAAGATTACGCCATTGCACTCCAGCCTAGACAACAAGAACAAAACCCTGTCTCAAAAAAAAAAAAAAAAATCCCAGTATCTTCAGATAGCAAACAATGCTAAAATTAAAGAATGGCTCCCAGAGAAAGATAAAATCAAACAGCTGTATGAAGACTAAAACAAGAGTGTGGCTGTAAACTCCTTTGTTAAGACCTAAGAAAGACAGAAGTCAATACCTCAGATTATCTGAAATAGGGCTTTCAGAGATGTCAAGGTCATAAAAGACAATGAATGAGGACGTATTTCAAACTGGGAAATACTGAAGAGACATTACTGCTAAATGCAACTTGTGATCTTGGATTGGATCCTGGACTTGGAAGAGAAAAAAGTTTCCCACTTTGGTATAGATGAAATTAGGGGGTACAATTTGAATATGATCTGTAGATTAGGTAATTATTTGTAACAATATTAATTTATTAATTTTGATCATTATGCTGTAATTATTTAGGAAATTCCCCTTTTAATTAAAACTATACACTACAGTTCTTGGCCTAAACAGGCATTGTATTTGTAATTTACCCTGCAATGGTTCAGAAAGATTCTACAGAGAAAGTAGAGAGTCAGTAAAGGAGGGTAGAGGGAAGGACATGGTAACATTAATATGATAAAATGTTAACATTTTCAGAATGAGTGAGTGGTACAGCATTATTATTTGTAGTGTTTTTGCAACTTTAAGTTTGAAATTATTGAAAAACCAAAGGTTAAAAAAAAAACTTAATCCTACTGGCTGCCTGGCTCAATGCCTAACGATGAAGTCTAAAACTGTAACTGCTTATAAATTCTTCATAAACTGGCCCTTTCTTACTCTCATCCTAACCATACTCTTCAGTCTCACCCAACACACCCTCACATTCTAAACTGATGTTCCTCAAAAGACCTGTCCTCTCTTAACTCTTCACATATATAGAGCTGAAAGCTTCACCTTGAGCACAAAATTCTAAAAGGAAAGTACACAAAAAGGACAGAGGTACCAGGTAATTCTCAATGCTAAAAAACTTTAACGAAGATATAGAAGTCATTCCAATGATTTGACTGCAAGTTTTATTCCTTTGAGGGTCACAGAAGAAAGTAGTCTAGTTCTCTTCAAAGAGATGAGAAACTCTATTCTATGGTTTAAATGTGGTGTGTTCCTGCCAAAACACATGTTGAAATTTGCCAATGTGACAGTATTCTGGGGTGATGGGGCCTTTAAGAGGGGTTTGGGTCATGGGGCTACCCTCTTAAATGTATTAATGAGTTTTTGTGAGGGTGGGTTGATTCTTGCAGGAATAAATTAGAAGGCTGCCTCTCATGTTTGCATGTTTAGTCTCCCTTTCTGCACACATGTACCTGTTTCCCCTTCAGCTTCTTTGCCATGTAAAGGTAAGAATCTGGACTTGGGGTGGCACGCACATGCCATTTCTAGTCATTTTCAAAGCGCCTTGCACTGATTCTCACGGGCCCAACCGCCAGCCCTCCCTCTGCCCTGGATTGGTAGCTTATGTTGATCTTGATGAAACAGCAACTGATGCTTTCAGGGAATTTAATGAAGAAGGAGTTCTGTCTGTACTACAGCAGTTCAGAGAAAGTGACTTATCACATGTTCAGAACAAAAGTGCATTTTTCTGTAGAGTTATGAAACTTACAGGCAGAGAGAGAAACAGGGGAGCAAAGTGCAAGTGTCCACAAAGCGACCTGATGAAGCGAACATCAAGGCCTTATTTGAGAGAAGTAGTAATACTCTGGATGTAACCACAGGACAGAGGAAGTATGGTGGGCCTCCTCCACCAAACAGTGTGTAGTCTGGTGTGCAACCTGGAATTGGAACAGAGGTGTTTGTAGGTAAAATACAGAGATTTATATGAGGATGAGTTAGTGCTCCTTTTTGAGAAGGCCAGTCCCATTTGGGATCTACGTCTTATGATGGATCCACTGTCTGGTCAGAATAGACGGTATGCATTTATCACCTTCTGTGGAAAGGAAGCTGCACAAGAAGCTGCATATGAAGATTATTATTACCATCCTCCTCTTCGCATGCTACCTCCAATTAAAGGTCAGGATTGTGATCGAGGAAGAGGTGGATACACCTTCCTCCCGATTACTATAGCATGAAGATTACTATGGTTATAATTATCACAACTACCATGGAGGCTATGAAGATCCCTACTTGGCTATGGAGAAAGAGGAGGAGGAAGGGGAGGGGAAGGTGCTCCACCATCAACAAGGTGGAGGGGAGCACCACCTCCAAGAGGTAGAGCTGGCTATTCACAGAGGGGAGCACCTTTCGGACCACCAAGAGACTCCAGGGATGGCAGAGGGGGTCCTGCACGACAGCAGAGAGGCCATGGCTCCTATGGATCTTGGGGCAATCGTGGTGGCAATGTAGGAGGCAAGAGAAAGGCAGATGGCTACAACCAACCTGATTCTAAGTGTCATCAGACCAACAACCAATAAAACTGGGGTTCCTAACCCATTATTCCACAGCCACTTCAGCAAAGTGGTGACTATTCAGTAACTATGGTTATAATAATGACAACCAGGAATTTTATCAGGATACTTATGGGCAACAGTGGAAGCAGACAAGTAAGGGCTTGAAAATGATATTGGCAAGTTACAACTGACTGGCTCTAGATCTACATTCTTCAAAAAAAAAAAAAAAATGCCTGTTTCACCTCTAAGCAGCAATTTGCTGCCATTTGAATCGGGCTGAAGAAATCACTACTGTGTATATACTCAAGACTTTTTTATTTTTCTTCTTTTCATAAATGCTCTTGGACATTATTGGGCTGACAGAGTTCCCTTATTCTGGGGGTTATGCTTTTATTGTTTCAGGATTCATTTTAGCTTCAAAACAAGCTGGGCACACTGCTGAATCATGATTTTGCAGAACCTTTGGTTTTGGAGAGTTTCATTTTTCTGGATTTGAGATAAATTACATAGGAGTATGGAGTTGCTGTAAATAAAAATACAAGCTAGTGCTATGTCTTAGTAGTCTGAAGAAATTAAAGCAAACAAATTTAAGTTTTCTTGTATTGAAAATAACCTATGACTGCATGTTTTTCATTCTTAGAAGTAGGTTAACTGTGTTTTTAAATTGTTACAACTTCACACCTTTTTGAAATCTGTCCTACAAAATTTGTTTGGCTTAAATGTCAAAAACCAGGACAATTTGTTCTTTATGTAATTGTATTTCCAATTTATTGTTTGTGGAAGATTTTGATAAAACTAAAAAATCTATTCAAAAAAAAAGTCATAAGTTAAAAGTCAATATAATTCCATTTTCTTATAACCACTATAAGTTACTGCAAATCATTGACCTTCAACAAGTACTGTAAACTCTCCATGAAAACACAGCTTCACAACTCTTAGAGGGTATGTTTTATGTTTTCAGATTGGGTGGAGTAGAAGTGAGGTTGGTGCTTTTAAAACTTTCTAACAAGTATAAAAACAATTAGAAAAAAATGAATAGAGTCCTTTGAAGACAGCAATGACTTCCTCATTAACGATCATTCCTGGCTGAGCATGGTGGCTCACCTATAATCCCAGCACTTTGGGAGGCCGAGGCAGGTGGATCACAAGGTCAGGAGTTCAAGACCAACCTGGCCAAGATGATGAAACCCCTTCTCTACTAAAAACACAAACACAAAAAAATTAGCTGGGCGAGGTGGCAGGCGCCTATAATCCCAGCTACTCAGGAGGCTGAGGCAGGAGAATCGCTTGAATCCAGGGTGTAGAGGTTGCAGTGAACAAGATCACGCCACTGCACTCCACCCTGGGTGACAGAGTGAGACTCCATCTCAAAAAAAAAAAAAAAAAAAAAAAAAAAAATCATTCCTAGTGATTTTGTCTACAGTCAAATCAACTGTTCATTCTATATACCACTTGTGTTACTGAAGGAAAATAGCTTTACAGTTGTGACAAGGGTGTGTGTGTGTGTATTTGATCTCTGCCCCCAGTTTCTGGCACAGAACTTCTAAAAACCCTTTTAACGTCCTGAGTGATGGGGTGATAAGAGCATTTTTTGTTATAATATTTGGTCTTATTCTCAGATTCCTGGCACAGAGCTTGTAAAACGCTCTGAATTTCTCTAGTGATCACAATAAGCCCCTTTCAACCATACTTCAGTTTACACTAATAAGGTAAATCTTGGAGGACAGAAGCTGGTCACCAGAGGAACCAACCATGTTATCAGAGATTTGGAACTTTAAGCCCTACCCCTGTACCTCTGTGGAGGGTGAAGGGCTAGAGATTGAATTCAGTCACCAATGACCAATGATTTAATCAATTGTGCCTGCATAATGAGAAACCTCCACAAAAAATCTTAACAATGAAATTCCAAGAGCTTCCCGGTCGGTAACACAACAAGGTGCTGGGTGGGTAGAGCACCTGGAGAAGGCATGGAAGCTCCAACTCCTTCACCCATAACTTGTCCTATGTGTCTCTTCCATCCAGCTGTTCATGAGCTATATTCTTTATAATGTAACAGTAATGATACTATTCTGGAGTTCTGTGAGCTATTGTAGCTAATTACCTTATTTAAGGAGAAGGTTGTGTAGAACCCCCAATTCATAACCAGTTGGTCAAAAGTACAGGTAACAATCTGGGACTTGGAACTGGCCTCTGAAGTGGGGGCAGTCTTGTGGGACCGAGTCCTTCATCTGTGGGATCTGCACTAACTCTGGGTAAAGTCAGAACTGAATTGTATGACACCCACTTGATGTCCACAGATAACTGGGTGATTAATTGGTGTACAAAACAAAACCCATGTTTGTTGTCAAAAGTGTAATTACAGAACAACAGTGTGCTTTCCTTTTACTAATCAACATTAACTGACATTAATAGGCATAACAAATATTAGAAGACATTCTACTTAAATAATTCACAATTTGAATTCTTACTGATTGAATTTAACCCCGATAGACATGGCTTTAATTAATTTCAAATATATATTCTGTTCCTTTTAAAATATATAACAAATTTTCAATTTTTGTAGAAACTATCCCTTAATCAGCCTGGGTGTGGTGGCTCACGCCTGTAATCCCAGCACTTTGGGAGGCCAAAGTGGGAGGATTGCTTCTGCACAGGAGTTAGAGACCAGCCTAGACAACATAGGGAGACCTTGTCTCTACAAATTTAAAAGAAAAAAAAACTGGTCAGAAATGGTTGCACATGCCTACACTCTCAGCTACTTAGGACGCTAATGTGGAAGGATCCCCTGAGCCCCAGAGATCAAGGCTGCAGTGAGCTATGGTGGTGCCATTGCACTGTAGCCTGGGCAAAAGAGTGACACTTCATCTCAAAGAAAGAAAAGAAAAAGAAAAAGAAAAGGAAAAGGAAGGGAAAGAAAAAGAAAACAACAACAACAAAAAAAACAAGAAAGTCTGGCCCCTCGTCCCTTCTCCCTGCCCACGGGCAGTGTGTGGGAGGCAGGGGTGTTTCAAATCCCACTCAACCTCGCTGCCCCTGCTTTCTGCCTCATGGCGCCAGTGGGGTGGGGGGTGGGGGGCAGTCCTCTGACATAATAGGCACCCTTCAACTCACCTCCTTTTGAAAAATTAAATTCTTTGCCAGCACCTGTAATCCCAGCACTTTGGGAGGCCGAGGCGGGCGGATCACAAGGTTAGGAGTTCACGACAAGCCTCACTAACATGGTGAAACCCCTTCTCTACTAAAAATACAAAAATTAGCTGGGCATGGTGGTGAGTGCCTGTAATCCCAGCTACTTGGGAGGCTGAGGCATAACTGCTTGAACCCAGGAGGCAGAGGTTGCAGTGAACCGAGATTGTGCCACTGCACTCCAGCATGGACAACATAGTAAGACTCTGTCTCGAAAAAAATAAATAAAATTCTTGGGAAGGTGTGGTGACTCACACCTGTCATCCCCATACTTTGGAGGTCAAGGTGGATGGATCACCTGAGGTCAGGAGTTCAAGACCAGCCTGGCCAATATGGTGAAACCCCATCTCTACTAAAAATAAAAAAATTAGCCGGGCGTGGTGGCGAGTACCTGTAATCCGAGCCACTCAGGAGGCTGAGGCAGGAGAATCACTTGAATCCAAAAGGTGGAGGTTGCAGTGAACTGAGATCTCACCATTGCACTCCAGCCTGGACGACAAAAGCAAGACCCCGTCTCAAAAAAATAAAAAAAAATCAAATTCTTAAAATTGTAAATTAAGAAAAATAGGTGCCAGAATGAAGGCAGGTAAAAGAATTCAGACAGAAAGTGATTCAATGCCTGCGTTATGAACAGTATCACCAAAATTTAGCTAATAATATACAATACAGATAACTCCTCAATTTACAGTGCAGCTACTCCCAATAAATCCATCATAACTTAGAAATATCCTGTTTAAAATATGCTTTCAACTTACAACATTTTCAACCTCCAAAAAGTTTATTCTGACGTAACTCCATGTTAAATTGAGAAACACAATAAATGCATATTGTTTCCATACCATTGTAAAGTCTAAAAATCGTAATTTGAACCATCTCAAGTTGGGAACTGTCTATTTTTAAAATACTAATATCTGACTAGATAATGAGCGTTACCTTTCAATGCAATAATAAAAACATGCTGGGCATATTTTCAAGACAATTGTACTAAACATAAAAATCTTTTTAGCAGCAATACCTACCCGTTCTGCTAGAAAAAAAAAAATTTTAAGAGGTAAAGAGGGAAGGAGAAAAAGTCTGTAACATTCAGTCTTTAACTGTAGTATCATTTATAATGATCCCATATTTTTAAAGTCCTTTCCCAAATATTCCCAAGCCAAGCAAGCATGTCTAACAATAAATTTATAGTAAGTTCACTTCACTTACAGTGTGCTTTCTTTATAGATGATCAGTAAACCTCGGCTATTAACTAAATGTAAAAATGGATTAAAGCTTGACAGCAAAAAAATCAAGTTATATTAAACTTATATATGCCAAAAGCAAAATCCAAATAGACTAAATACAATGTTTTTTACTTTAGCACCCACTGAACCACCACAAAAAATTCTTAAAATACAAAATCTAATTGATTCCCAGAGCAAAAAAAAAGATTCACACATATAGTCATCAGCACTTTATTGATTCGACACCATACCATATTTAATAACTGTCCTTCAAATAAAACATGACAGGCCATATACTAAAATAAATATAATCATATAGTAAGCACTTTTTAAATAAGACAATATACATAAAATGGCAGAAGACCATTAATAGTGAGGCATCCCTCTTCACAATTTATAATAAGCCCTGTGTAAGAATCCTTAGTTGGTGGTTAAAAAGCTTAAATAAAATCTCATGGTGCTTATTACTAAAGCTGTTAATTAAACCAACTCTGCTATTTTTTTATCAGCAATCTAATCAACAATAAACAAGACAGGCTTCTACTATTGTCACTTTCTAACAAAACCACCTCAAAAAGAAATGAAGATACGTATGTTTACTTGCTGCTTGAGATCTAAAATAGATCTCAAGGGGCAGTGGCTCATGCCTGTAATCCCAGCACTTTAGGAGGCCAAGGTGGGTGGATCACACGAGGCCAGGAGCTCGAGACCAGCCTGGCCAACATAGTGAAACCCTGTCTCTACTAAAAATACAAAACAATTAGCCAAGCATGATGATATAGGCCTGTAATCCCAGGTACTAGGAAGGCTGACGCACAACAATCGCTTGAATCTGGGAGGCAGAGGTTGGCAGTAACCCAAGATCAAGCCACTGCATTCCAGCGTGGGCGACAGAGTGAGATTGTGTCTTTAAATAAATAAATGCCTAACAACTGCCCTAAAGTTATAATTATTTCACTCATAAGAGAATTTACTCTCAAAACTACTTAAGTTTTTTCAGTGTTTACCTTGAAAAAAGGCACAAACAAATTCAAACCAAAAAAAATTTTTTTTTCCCTTTGAGTCGGAGTCTCGGCTCAGTCGCCCAGGCTGGAATGCAGATCTCGGCTCATGGCAATCTCCACCTTTCGGGTTCAAGTGATTCTCCTGCCCCAACCTCCAAGTACTTGGGATTACAAGCATACACCACCACGCTCGGATAATTTTTTCTTCTGTATTTTTAGTAGAGACAAAGTTTCACCATGTTGGCCAGGCTGGTCTCGAACTCCTGACCTCAGGTGATCCGCCTGCCTTGGCCTCCCAAAGTGCTGGGCTTACAGGCGTGAGGCCACCGTGCCAGGCCCAAAATGTTTTTAAACAATTATTTGTTGGCATTTACCAAATCATATTTACAAATATGAAAATGATATGCGATCTAAAATTTAAATACAGTCTACACAAATATTTCTAAAACTAGTGTATACCAACTTTCTAAGAAAAATATTTTCCATTTGACAATGTCCTTTTTATCCTCACTGCCTTAAAAACAATTCATAATAGATTCTTTAAGAGACAGGGCTCTCGCTCTGTCAACCAAGCTGGTGTGCACTGGCACAATCCCAGCACACTGCAGCCTCCACTCAAGCAATTCTCTCACCTCAGCAACCTGGGTAGTTGGGACTACAGGCACCCACCACCATGCTCAGTTAATGGCAATATGTTCTTATTAAAGAACATATCAAAGAACAAATTAAGTATACGCAATTCTCCAGTATTATTTTTAGTTTATTAAAAAGTAATTATTCCCTATAAAGCAAGTAAAAATGTAAGCAGGAAAACAGTCAAGATAGAAGAAGACAGATTAGTATTTAGGCAAGCTTTTAGTGTTTTAATTAAAAGACAAAATATTCTCAAACAAAAGACATTTAGCCACTAGAAAAAAAATTAATAAACCATTAGCACAACTGAAAAAGAAAAAAATAGCCAATAACATATAGAACTTCAAAATTGTTCTATCATAAAGGAAAAAGCTGATAATTACTTACAAGCGAAGTACTCAGTTAATAAATATAGCAACGAACTACTATTGCTGAAGTCACCTAAAGATTGCACAAGATGACCACAGTAACACATGCAATAAATCACTCTCATGCTTTCAATGAAGTTATAATTTAAATTTTCAGTTGCAATGGGTAAAACCATATTCACAAATATGGCATTATTTTTAAACCTATCCTTTCATTAAATGAATACCCTTTTCTAGCCAAAATTTTTCTATATTTCAATGTTTCCATTTAACTATGAAGAACATAATTTTATCTAAAAAGGCAAAAAAAAAATTCTATTAAGTAGATGTGCTACAAATTTAGCAACAACAAATCCACTTACTTTTTTCTCTTTCTCATGATGTTTATCCTGAGAGTGAGAGGAAGAATCACTTAAACTTTGATCATATGACCTATTAGATCCCCGTTTGCTCTTTTTCTAAAAAAGAAAATATATATACATATATGTATATGTATATAAAACTTTTTATAAGAATGTTTTTATTAGGCTTAAACCAATTCAACTTTGAAGTATTTTTAATGCCTACTGAAACTTTTTTAAAGTCTATTTCAATCTATATAATTCAATTAGACACCACTGATATATTATCCATTGCATTATAAAAGAAAATCTAAACATTAATGCCATATTTTTATAAATTAATTAAAATATGTCAAAACAGATTACCTATTTTCAAATAAGCTACTATATATTTTCAATATCAGCTTAAAAATAAAGTTTCAACCAAAAGAGAAAATGCCATATTAAAAAAGGGTGCCAAGACTAGAAGAATAGACAGACAAATATTTGAAGTGTTACTTTATGCCACTAGGAAAAAAGCAAGAAGCCTTTTAATCTTATACCTTCAGTATTAAGGTATACAGTTTTCTAAAAATTTATTAATGCAGTTCAATAAGAAAAAAATTATTTCCTCCACATTATATTTGCTAGAGCAAATAACAAAAAAAAATTTTTTTTAATTAAAGGAAATGTCAGTATTAGACTCATGCATTTTCAAAGCATTACTAAAAAGCATCACACATTTCTGTTTAAACACTTGTACCATTGCATGATTAAGTATGAAGGTGAGAGTTATTTGAGGTGTTTAAAAGTTGGTGGTACCATATCTAATTGGTATAAACTAGATAAAAATGACTATTAAAAAGTTCAAATTCCATGCAAATGTAGAGTTTTATACAATCTTATTAAATCATTAAACATTTTTCCCTACTACCAAATGGGATAACATCATGTCTATAATTAGCAATAAGAAAATTCTATTTGCACAAACTTCAAAATCCATTTTTTATGTTATTTATATTACCTCTTATTTAGAAAATGAAGATTTCAATTATGCTTATTATACCAAGAAAAATTTTCATTTTTATAGTCTCAAAATTTTTGTTGGTCATGAAAATAAATCAAAGTGTTCAGCATCAAAGGATATATATAGATACATACTCTTAAGTAATTCATATATAAGAACCAGAATATTGGAGGCCTGAGCTCCCCATTTCATAAGACAGGGGCCCCTCATAGTACTTATTTTAAAAAGAAATCGCCCCATTCACAAGGGAAAGATAATAATTTTAAAATCAGACAACAAAAGAAAAATAAAGAACCCTTAAACCTTCAGTGTATGAATATCTACCATTAAAAAAGAATGAGAAATAGACACTTGGGACACCAAAGACATACTAACCCTTCAAAGGAACAAGGACACAAACATATAACAGCCAATCAAATGTTACTAACTCAATCACCATGATCCTGTGTGACAGCAAACAGTAACCAAATCTAAAGAATTCCCAAAGTTGTATTTAAATATATTTTTCTGAAGGTTTTTAAGCAAGTTACAAAACAGGCTTATTTCAGTTTTGCTACTTCCCAGTAAATAAAAATGAAAATAAATAAATAATGGGCAACAGTAATTAAGCAGAAAGATGACAAACCAAGTGACAATCACAAAATATCTAATCAGTGCCAAAAATCAAATTAAATGTATATCAGCCTTCACTATCAATAATAATAATACATATATATACATATAGGACACAAAGTTTCGTTCTTGTTGCCCAGGTTGGAGTGCAATGGCACAATCTCAGCTCTCCGCAACCTCCACCTCCAAGGTTCAAGCAATTCTCCTGCCTCAGCTTCCTGAGTAGCTGAGATTACAGGCGTGAGCCACTGCGCCCAGCCTAACATTAATATATATTCTAAATGAGAGTACTTTAGAATATTCACCTTTACAAATAAATTGAAGTAAGGCAAAATCTTTTTAAATTACTATTAATAGATCTTTTTACTTCCAATAAAGAACACGCTAAACTAACAATCTCAAGCCAAAAACTGAAGGAAAAAGGAATTGTTATATATGCCTTTTCTTAATAAAACAATGTATTTCTATTGTCAGAACCAATCATTATCATTTCATTAAATCCAAGACAAACTCTTACCAGCTTACTAAAATGGTATTTACAGTAGCCACAGTATTGGACATTATCGGCACCATTACCTTCTTCTTCACAAAGCAGTCCGGCAAACTGAGCACTGAAAATAAAAGGCAAGTATATTTACTGATATACTAAAACCACAGTACCTGTATATATAAGCAAATAAAATTTACTTTCAAGCATTCATACTCCGAGAAAATATATCTCCTAAGAAAAAAATGGGAAAATTAAAAAGCTTTATTCTAGCTGTGACCAAATAAATACATTTCACCCCAACCTGCAACTGATCTTTTTTTAAAGTTATATTTATGGCTTAAAACAAACTCTTCATACATCTCTATTAGGATGAAGATGTATACACATTTTATGTCACCAAATAGATACTAAATTTAAGATACATTCTCTTCCCCTCAACCTCACCCCATCAGTTCACACTTCATTCTACTTTTTCAATCTGTCACAGGTACAAATGGAAAGGCCATGCCTCTAAAGGGCTAAAGTAATGGTATTTAGCCCATGAATGCAGATTACATAATCTTACAAGGAAAACATGCATTCACTTAAGACGAAATTTGCAACTCTAAGTACTTTAAGTCACAGTACAGTGAGCAAGATAACCATAAACTGTGTTTTTCAGTCAAAAGCAACAGAAGAAATGAAAATGAAACCTAAAGTTACAATATTCTTGTGTTGTTTGGTGTGGTTTTTTTTTTTGTTTTTTTGAGACAGAGTTTCATTCTGTCACCCAGGCTGGAGTGCAGTGGTGCAATGAAAGCTCACTGAAGTCTTCACCTCTTGGGCTCAGGCAATCCTCCCATCTCAGCCTCCCAAATAGCTGAGACTACAGGAGTACACCATCACACCTGGCTAATTTTGTTTTTAGTAGAGATGAGGTATCTTCCTATGTTGCCCAGGCTGCTTTTGAACTCCTGGGCTCAAGCAATCCTCCCACTGTGACATCCTTAAGTGCTGGGATTACAGGCATAGCCCCTGCACCCAGCTAATATTCATTTTTATTTTTTTTATTTTTACTTTTTATTTTTTGAGACGGAGTCTCATTCTGTCGCCCAGGCCGGAGTACAGTGATGCAATCTCAGCTCACTGCAACCTCAGCCTCCAGGGCTCAAGCAATTCTCCCACAGCCTCCAGAGTAGCTGGGAATACAGGTGCACTCTACCATGCCTGGCTAATTTTTTTGTATTTTTAGTAGATATGAGGTTTCACCATGTTGCCCAGGGTAGTTTCGAACTCTGGAGCTCAGGCAGTCCGCCCACCTCTGCCTCCCAAAGCGCTAGGTTTATAGGCATGAGCCACCGCACCCAGCATATTCATTTTTAAAAACTTTGTAATCATCATCTTTTCAATTTGACCTTTCACACTTTTAATATTCCAAAATTATATTATCCCAAAAACTACTTTCATATTTGAGAAATTTGGTACAGCCATTACGAGAATTTATAAAAGTCAAAAGCTGTTTTCCATTTCACAATAGTAGTATAAAACAGATTTCATATAACCAAACACTAAAAAATCAGGAAATGAGCATGTACCTACACTTGGCAGTGAGGCATAGGCTGATTCTTAAAATTACTAAGTGCATAGATTATTCCCAAACTTTTTGTTTGGAACTGTTACCTATTATATAAAATATATTGTTATACATAATTTTTGATCCTGAAATTTTGTGGCTAAAAGAATATCTTTTTTTTTTTTTTTTTTTTTTTTTTTAGACAGAGTCTAGTTATGTAACCCAGGCAGGAGTGCAGTGGTGCAATCTCGGCTCACTGCAACCTCCACCTCCTGGGTTCAAACAATTCTCTTGTCTCAGCTTCCCAAGTAGCTGGGATTACAGTCACGCACCACCACATCCAGCTAACTTTTGTACTTTCAGTAGAGACAGGGTTTTGCCATTTTGGCCGGGCTAGTCTGGAACGCCTGAACACGGGTGATCCATATGCCTCAGCCTCCCAAAGTGCTGGGATTACAGGTACGAGCCACTGCACCTGGCCTGAAAGAATATCTTAAGTAAATTTTTGAGAAGTCACTATTGTAATATTGAGAATGACAGTGGTCACACTACTTCTCACTTGAGACACGGAAGGTACAGAGGTACTATCATTCATTGAATCCTTACTAATATTTCAGACACTACACTAAGTTTACCTAGATTAGTTCACTTAATCATAATAACAAATCAAAGGGTAAGCAATCAATACCAAAACGTTAAGATGAAACTGAAGCTTATAGAGAATAGAACATCAGAACTAGGGACCACTTATTGCAAAATCACCCTAGTAAATACATTCAGTTATTACAATTATCTTGTTACAAAGAAGTAGTGTGAACATAGAAACTATCCCAATAAAATTTACCATAATTAATGTCTGAGTATCCTAACTCTTTAACTTATGATAATTATGCAAGGTATTTGCCAAGTTCAGTTCTGTGTGACAATGGAAACATCCTTACCATGTTACATGGAAAGCCTGTCGACATCCATGTTTATTACATGTCATGCAAGCACCAGTGGCTGCTTTGCTTTCTCTTCCTTGTTCATCACAAATGTAGCAAGTCTTGGGGTAAAAAAACAAAAATAAAACAAAAATCGTACATGTTCTTAACATGAATCAGAATTATACAGTTATCTTCAGAAATGAAGAACAGGTCTTCTAACTAACCTACCTTAACTGAAAATATGAATTCATTTTTGGACAATAATCTAATTTTTGCAAATAATACAAACAGGAAAATATAGACAAAGGCATACAAATAGTCCTATTAAAAAATTCAATAAGGCATTATCTTCATCAGTTTCAAAAATCTGAAAGACAGGAAGATTCTTCCCAGGCACTGAGGCCAGGGGGCCACAACACAATCTACCATACCTTTTCTTCCCAACACCTTGTCATCAAAACTGATTCTTAAGGGTGTAAACTGATAATAAGGGTGTAAAAACAATATTTATCTTTCCCCTATGCAGGAAATACTCATATCTAAGAGAGTTTGAAACAGGGTGTTGGAACCTAAGAGACAAAGAACAGCCCCCCATGAAGGACAAGGTTTAGGTCATTCATTTCAACTGTCTGTGAGGGATTCTATACAGGTAGACTGGCATTCATCCCTACCAAGCTGACATATGTGGGCTCTGGAAGAAGATACTTCGACTAAGTAGGTCAGAAATGGCCAAGAGATACAAAGCCAATGAACACTTCCAGAAATTTTGACTGACATCTTCCATTTCCCAAATGCAAATAACTAACAGGCAATACCAACTTTTCACAGCTCAAAAATCATGGCTGATCATGTGACAAAAGACCGACTTGCAAAAACGATAATCTGTGTCAGTGTATAATGAATAAAATCAGCAGACTGCAAACTGAGGATACAAAAAGTTATATCTAACTACATATAATCAAGTGATACATGTCAAAAAAGAAACTAATTTATATACAATAATAATAAAGTATAACCTAGCCCAACTTCAATATGACCACATGGTTTCACTCACTCTGCACTGTGGTGCCAAGTAACAACCATGCAACAATATTTACAAGGACACAGTTAAAAAAAAAAAACAACTATTATCTAGGTACATGATTTCAACCCCTTTATTGAAAAACTAGGATTCAGACTCAACTGAATTGCAAACATCATTTTACACCTCTAAAAAGTAAAATCCCAAATAACAACAAAACCTATCCAGACACACTGAATAAAAGCATTTCTAAGTACCAGTTACAATGAAAGAATTTAGCAATTTACCTTGCATTTTTGCCTACAAATGATCAAAAAAAAAATCTGAAAAGAACAGAGCACACTGAAACAGCAACATTCTATATGGCAAAAATCAGGGAAAATATGCAAAAGAGGCGGTCAGGTGCAGTGGCTCACAGACTCCCATTCTCACAACAAGCCAAGAATCCTGGGGCCCTATCAGCCCTGCCCCAGCTTTTAGTAGAGTGGAAAGTTCCATATTAGGAGAAACAAACTGAAAAAATAAGAAGCTGTCGTATCTTTCTCTTCTCTCAATAAACTCTTATAAAGCAAGAGTCTCTCTTCAGAAGAGGCTACTCATGCCATCACCAGTTCCAGAGCAGCAGGGCAGAGGGTATACACTTACAGGGACTTCAAGAACCAAAGAATTCAGCAGTTCTGCCTGAGAGGACAGACTGTTTTTAACAGGCTTACAGTTCATGCTCAAGGATGTTGTCAAAAATAACAGAGCAGTGGCTCAGGGCTGTAATCCCAGCACTTTGGGAGGCCGAGGTGGGCAGATCACCTGAGGTCAAGAGTTCAAGACCAACATGGAGAAATCTCCTCTCTAATAAAAATACAAAAATTGGTGGGGCATGGTGGCACACGCCCAGCTACTCAAGAGGCTGAGGCAGGAGAATCGCTTGAACCTGGAGGTTGCAGTGAGCCGACATTGTGCCATTGCACTCCAGCCTGGGCAAAAAGAGCAAAACTCCATCTAAAAAAAAAAGGAGAATTCTGCATATTGTGTGTGTGTGTTTCAAAACATCACACTGTACTCTGCAAACATATACAATTATGATTTGTCAAACAAAAATAAGGAAAAAAAGAAAACTAATAGAGTACCTGAATTCTATTTTCCAGTATACTCACTACAATTTAAGTAAAGTCAGAGGGAAAAAACTAAACAATGGACACTTGTTAGCAATTAGGACAAAAATGATAGGTACAAGGAGAAACAATTATAACAGCTGAACAGCCAGAAGATTAACAGAGTGAACTAGACAAAAACAGAAGAAGGACCCTCCTGGGATCACACTCATCCCTGGGGTTCTAGAATGTTGTGCATATGAACTAGGTTGCACCCAATGGGAAGAAATTGTATCAGGATTTGTGACCAACCTAAAAGCATTCCCCAAGCCAAGTACAAATGCAACAATCAATAAAGCTCAAGGGGCTACAGTACAACCTCTGATCAAAAACTGGCTGAAAAATCAGTTGCTCAGACCCAGGAGTAATTCCTATAGTCAAACTTCAAAGCAAAATCACATTCATACCTAGTGGTCAAAAGACAGGCTCAACTGTACACCCTCTACAAAATGACTGGAAAATAACCTCTGATATCTTTGGAAAATATTCTCTAAGCAACATATACCTCCAAAAGGAAAGGGTGAAAATGCAACTGGCTAAGGAGTTAAGTACAGTAAGTGATTTATGTGGCCCCAAAGTGTGGCAATCCTAGGAAGTCAAGCTAAAAAAAAATGGGGGACTGGTGGGGTAAGGTGGGTCCTACATTTGTTTGAGCAGGGCCATCTGATGTTGCACACCACTGAAAAAACAGACTTCAGAAAATCAGACTGGCAAAGTGATTAAACAAATAAAGCGAATAAACAAAAACGGTAAGACACACAGGGAGAAGGAGAATCATTATCCAGGGGTGCTATATTACCTATATCAGGGCTTCAACAAAAAATTTAAAAATAAAAAACACACACAGGAGAAAGGAGCAGGAAGATAAACTGCCTTTGAGAGTGCCCAGATGTTGGACTTAGGAGACAAAGACCTCAAACAATGTAACAAAGTAACAATGATAATACAATGAAAAGGGTTGGGACAAAGCTAAAAGAATTAACACCTAGGCTGGGTAGGCTGGCTCACACCTGTAATCCCAGCATTGTGGGAGGCTGAGGCGGGCGGATCACCTGAGGTCAGGAGTTCCAGATGTTTCTACTAAAAACACAAAAATTAGCTGGGCATGGTAGCATACAGCTGCAGTCTCAGCTACTTGGGAGGCTGAGACAGGAGAATTACTTGAACTCAGGAGGCAGAGGTTGCAGTGAGCTGAGATCTTGCCACTGCACTCCAGCCTAGGTGACAGAGCGAGACTCCATCTCAAAATAAATAAATAAATAAATAAAAATTAAAAGAATTAATACTAGACAGTAACTCAAATAGGAAGAAATGAAGATACACCAAATGGGAAAACACACACATATAAACTCTTTAAAAGGCGTAAGATTTTATAAAGCAATAACTTTAACAACATATTGTTGAGTTTTTAACATATATAATGTTTATTATAACAGCAAAAAGGGGAAGAGGGCAATAAAGCTTTACAGAAGAAAACCGCTTTCTGCAAGTCTTTTTGCTGGTGGAAAGTTCTGTCTCAGTGTTGATGGCTTCTGACTCACCGAGATGGTGGTTATGGCACCATCTTTCTTTCTTTTCCTTCCTTCATTTTTTCCTTTTTTTTTTTTTTTTCCCCAGTAAAGACAAGGTCTTGCTATGTTGCCCAGGCTGGTCTCAAACTCCCAGCTTCAAGCAATCCTCCTGTCTTCCAAAGGGATGAGGCTAAAAGTGTGAACTACTCTGCCCAGCCATTTTTTAAAATAACAATGAAGTTGGCTACAACAATTTACTCTTCCTTTCATAAAATATTGCTCTATAGCATACACTGCTGTTTGATAGCATTTTACCTATAGTAAAACCTTCTTAAAATTGGGGTCGATTCTCTCAAAGCTTGCTGATGTTTTATCAATTAACTATAGCGCATATTTTATATCCTTCATTGTCATTTCAACAACGTTTACAGCATCTTCACCAGAAATAGATTCCATCTCAAGAAACCACTTTCCTTGTTCATCTATGAGAAGATACTTATTAATTCAAGTTTGACCATGAGATTGCAGCAATTCAGTCATATCTTCAGGCTCCACTTCTAATTCTAGCTCTCTTGCTATGGCCACTACATCTGCAGTTACGTCCTCCATCGAAGTCTTCAATCCCTCAGTCATCCATGAAGGACAGAATCAACTTCTTTCAAACTCCCATTAATGTTGATATTTTGACCTCTACCCATAAATCACAAATGTTCTTAATGGTACCTAGAATGGTGAATTCTTACCAGAAGATTTTCAATGTACTTTGCCCAGAACCATCAGAGGAATCACCCTCTAAATAGCAGCCATAGCCTTTCCAAATGTATTTCTTAAATAGTAAGCCTTCTGCGTCAAATTGACTCCTATTAGATCCACAGACTGCAAGATAGATGTTGTGTTATCGGGCATGAAAATAACACTTATTTTCTTGTACATCTTCATCAGAGCTCCTAGGTGACTATGAGCATTGTCAAAGGGTTACTAATTGGCCTACATTCAATATTGTTTTGTCTTACGGATTAGGGAGGCCTGAGGAGAGTAGAAGGAGATGAGGGAACAGCCAGCTGGTACAGTAGTCAGAACACATACAACATTTATTAACTTCACCTGACAGTAACATCAAAGGTTACTGATCACACATAACTCTAAGAGATACAATAATAAAAATGTGTGAAATATTATATGAGAATTAACAAAAAGGGACACAGAGTCACTAAGTGAGCACATGCTATTGGAAAAATGAAACAGACTTGCTCGCTCCAGGGTTGCCACAAACCTTCAATTTGGTAAAAAAGAAAAAAAACATGCAATTCCTGTGAAGCACAATAAAAAGGAGTCTAGTAAAATGAGATACGCTTAAGAAAAAAAAAGATATGCTTATACATCTACTAAAATTAAGTACAGTCTAGCAAGTTAAGATACAGATAGTAAGCCCCACAACAACCACTAAGAAAAGAACCCAAGAAAAATCATTTCAAAAATCATAGGCCGGGCACGGTGGCTCACGCTTGTAATCCCAGCACTTTGGGAGGTCAAGACGGGCACCTGAGGTTGGGAGTTCAAGACCAGCCTGACCAACATGGAGAAACCCAGTTTCTACTAAAAATACAAAATTACCCGAGTGTGCTGGTGCCTGTGATTCCAGCTACTCAGGAGGCTGAGGCAGGAGAACTGCTTGAACCTGGGAGGCGGAGGCTTCGGTGAGCCAAGATCACGCCACTGCACTCCAGCCTGAGCAAAAAAAGCGAAACTCAGTCTCAAAAAAACAAAAGCTGGGCGCAGTGGCTCACGCCTGTAATTCCAGCACTTTGGGAGGCCGAGGCGGGTGGATCACATGAGGCTGGGTTTGAGACTACCCTGACCAACACAGAGAAACCCTATCTCTACTAAAAATACAAAATCAGCTAGGTATGGTGGCATATGCCTGTAATCCCAGCTACTCAGGAGGCTAAGGCAGGAGAATTGCTTGAACCCAGGAGGCAGAGGTTGCAGTGAGCTGAGATTGGGCCATTGCACTCCAGCCTGGGCAACAAGGGCAAAACTCAGTCTCAAAAAAAAAAAAAAAAAAAAAAAAATTTATAAAGAGGGCCAGGCCAGTGCGCCAAACACCTGTAATTCCCAGGACTTCGGGAGACTGAAGCAGGAGAATAGCTTGAGCCCAGGAGTTTGACACCAGCCTGGGCAACACAGCCAGTCACTACAAAAAATTTAAAACTTAGGCAGTGTACCGGGTGGCCTGATGATTTTTCCCAATTGTAGGCTAACATAAGTGTTCTGAGCATGTTTAAGGTAGGTTAGGCTAAGCTAAGATGTTGCCTAGCCTGCAGGAAGTGGTGCAATAATCATGCACTAAAGCCTCAAACTCCTGGGCTCAAATAATCCTCCTGCCTTATCAGAATATAAGCCCATCATAACTCAAGAAGCATCTGTACTTAAGATTAAAAAGGTAGTATTGAAACAAACAAAAAAAAAAAAAACCAGCAACTAAGAAGAAAAAAAGGGAAGGCTGCCAACCCAGGATCAAGGGGTAAGGCCATGTTGATGGGCCTAGAGAACAGAATATCAAGCCACAGAGAACTATTTTCAAGTCTCAAAACTGAATGGAATTTGTCCTGCAGACTTACAAACCTGCTTTAAACCCCTTTTTTCCTTCCAATTTATCTCTTTTGGAATGGGAATGCTTCTCCTCCACCTGTCCCAGCACTGTATCTCAGAAATAAGTAACTTGTTTTCTAGGTATCACAGGTTTAGAAATAGAATTTTTTTTTTAAGACAGAGTCTCACTGTTGCCACCCAGGCTGGAGTGCAATGGTGTAATCTTGGCTCACCATAACCTCCAAGTCCCAGGGTCAAGCAATTCTCCTGCCTCACTCTCCCGAATAGCTGACACTACAGGCGCACACTACCATGTCCAGCTAATTTTTATACTTGTAGTAGAGACAGGATTTCACCGTGTTGGCTAGGCTGGTCTCAAACTCCTGACCTCAGGTATCCTGCCCACCTTGGCCTCCCAAAGTGCTGAGATCACAGGTATGAGCCACTATGCCCAGCAGAGATAGAAATTTTGTTTCAGGATTGACCAAAGTCTTATCCATCACCAATTCAGATGATTCAGAAGATGAGATTTGAGACTTTCTAAGTTGATTATATTCAGGTAAGATGTCAGACTTAATTATAGAGTTTACATCAAAATGGAGTAACACTTCTGGGGGATATTGGGATATAGCACATCTATTTTATATGTGGAAAAAAGATAAATTTGTGGGGCCACAAGGCAGACTGCTATGTGGTTGAATTGTGGTCCCCAAGAAATGTATGTGAAGTCCTCAAACCCCCAGTATCTTAGAGAGTAACTTTATTTGGAAAAAGGACCACTGCAAATGTAATTAAGATGAGGTCATGAAGGATGAAGTAGGGCAGGCCCCTAATCAAATATGACTGATCTAATAAGAAGATGACCATACGGAGACAGACACAACGGTAAGAATGGAATGTGAAGATAGAAGAGATTAGGGGTGATTAAAAAAAAAAAAAACTGTCAACCATTGATACTCATCAGCAGAAGCTAGGAGGCATGGAATAGATTTCCCTTAAGAGTTCTCAAAAGGATCCAACCCAGTTGATATCTTGATTTCAGACTTGTAACCTGCTGAATTGTGAGAAGAAATTTCTGCTGCTTTAAGCCACCTAGTTTGTGATATTTTGTTATAGCAGTCCTAGGAAACTACTACAGGGAGTGTATGAAAAATTGGCTATGAGCTGGTAATGTTTCAGAATTGGGTGATGAAGGTATGCAGGGTGCTTGTTGTATTATTATTGTTTTATATATTTGACAATTTCAGAAATAAATTCTTAATAAACAAAAGAATGTTATAAGTAGAAAACATATTAAAGCTTTAAAAGCAGAAACAAAAATTAGAAAACACTGGAATAAAACTGGAAATAAGCCCCCAAAGCTGTTCTTTAGATCAGGCATAAAAGAAATTAATCAAGGCCAGCACAGTGGCTCAGACCTATAATCCCTGCACTTTCGGAGGCCAAGGTGGGCAAATCACCTTGGCCTTGAGATCAGGAGTTTTAAGACCAGCCTGGTCAACATGGTGAAACCCCGTTTCTACTGAAAAAAAACATTAGCTAAGCATGGTGGTGCACACCTATAATCCCAGCTACTCAGGAGGCCAAGACAGAAGAATGGCTTGAACCCGAGAGGCAGAGGTTACAGTGAGCCAGGATCGTACCATTTCACTCCAGCCTGGGCAACAGAGTGAGACTCCATCCCCACGCCCCCCGCCAAAAAAAAAAAAAAACTGGTCAAGAGTTCAGATAAAGGAAAAATCTCCACTTAAATGTTTATGTGAAGAAAACCATATTGGATTACATGGCACAAAAACAGTTTCAAAAAATTAAAACCGATTTGTAAAATTAATCATCACAGTTATTTATATTCTCTTAAAAATGATCTATATGCCCCTAGTGCCACATAAGACACATTAATCTAGTAGTCTACTTCACTCAGACTTTTTGCAGCTAACATGCATTCCTTTATGTCTTCATCACTAAGGGGAAGAGGTGGTACATACAAAAGGTTCTTGCCATATCCCTATAAAAAGATTATCATACGGCGTGTTATCTGGGAATTTAAATAGTCACAATTCCAGGATTCATCAATACTATCAATTTTCAAAGAAAAATAAATGTGACCTATAATGGGGAAGCCAGCTGGGGGTAGGGGAGAAAGAGGCAAACTGTGTATTCTGGAACTTTGTAGCTAAAAAACAAATTACCAGCAGCAGTAGCCTGATCAAAATAACAACTTCTTGCTACACGTTCTGCTTCAAATCTCTATTTTTATGGTTTTCTATTACATGGCCTTACTGAACATTACTGTTTGGGATGAAATCTTATTATCCCAATTTCAGACCCAAATATATCCTTATCATTTGCCTTTAGATGCCTTATTCTCTTCTGTCTAGCATCTAAGATCATCCTTATAATTACAAATACAGATATATTTACATGACTCTATTAAAAAATCTTCCTTTTAAAAGTCTACTTTTGTAAGCAATCTGCCTCCCAACTACATAACCTCTCTACATTTCTATACCCTCCCTGAACCTGCAGGTTTTTTTTGTTTGGGTTTTTTTTTTTTTTTTGGAAAGGAGGTCTCGCTCTGTAACCCAGGTTGGAATACAGTGGCATACTCTTGGCTCACTGCAACCTACATCTCCTGGGCTCAAGTGATACTCTCACCTCAGCCTCCCAACTAGTAGGACCCCAGATGCACACCACCTTGCACAACTAATTTCTGTATGTTTTGCAGAAATGGGGTTTCACCTCATTGCCCAGGCTGGTTTCAGCCTCCTAAGCTAAAGTAATCCTCCCACCTTAGCCTCCCAAAGTATTGGGATTACAGGCATGAGCCACTGCGCCTGGCCAAACCTACACACCTCAAGGTAACCTTGCCATTTCCCTTTCTAGCAAATTAATAACTTTTGACTTGCACTCAACATAAACTTATCTAAGAAAAAATCTTTCTTGACAGATCAGAATGCCTAATCTAGCAGTATGGAAGAAGACTGTGAAGAACCTCCACGGTGCAGTAACAGTGTGAGGCAGAGACTGAGCCTGCTGTAATATGTTGTGGGACTCTTTCAATGGTTTTGAGAAAACAAACCTCTGTTAACATCCACATTAAGCAATTCTAACCATTTTGTTCATCAAAAAAGAACAGACCCCTCCAGCCTGGGTGACAGAGCAAGACTCGGTCTCAATTAAAAAACAGACTTGTGTATTATGACACATATAAAAAATTAATTTCTGACAATCTTTTACATGTTTAGTGCCACCACTATGGTTTTTATGAAAACTGCACTTTTCCCCTTAAAATGAACTTGACAGTGAACAGTGTCATTTTCACCTTCCATGTGACTGAAAACTGCAAAGGTTGTATTACAAGGCAAAAGGCCTTGCACGTTTCATTTACAATATGCAGATGATATCATTAGATTTTAGCCACCTATGGAGAATGAGTAAGAATAAGGGTTGCAGCTAGCACTGTGTGTCAACTTCCTGGAACTTCACTGCACCTGGTAAAATCTAAAACTTGAAAATTCTAGGCTGGGCGTGGTGGCTCATGCCTATAACCCCAGTGCTTTGGGAAGACACTTGAGGCCAGAGGATCAAGACCAGCCTGGGCAACATAGTGAGACATCATCTCTACAAAATAAAAAAAAATTAGCTTGGCAAGTGGTGCACCCCTATAGTCCTAGCTACTTAGGAGGCTGGGGCAGGAGATCACTTGAGAACAGAAGTTAAAGGCTGCAGTGACCTATGATCATGCCACTGTACCACAGCCCAGGCCAAGACCCTGTCTCTTAAATAATAAAAAATTTTTAAAGAATTTCAGATTTGAAGATAAGAGGTATGAAGAAGACAATACTGTCTTAAATACATACATATATATATATATACACACACCATGTGGCTGGGCACGGTGGCTCATGCCTGCAATCACAGCACTTCGGAAGGCTGAAATGGGAGGATCACTTGAGGCCAGTTCAATATTGGCCTGGGCAACACAGCAAAACCTCATCTCTATTCTGTAAAAATGTTTACAACTTATAATTTAAAAATTAACATACAAATATATACACCAAAAAAAAAAGTCTTCAAAAATACTGAAGCCAAGTACAGTAGCTCACACCTGTAATCCCAGTACTTTGGCAGGTCAAGGCAAAGAGATTCCCTGAGACTAGAAGTTCAAGACCAGCCTGGCCAATGTGGTGAAACCCTATCTCTACTAAAAATACAAAAATTTAACCGGGCATGGTGGCACACACCTGTAATCCCAGCTACTCAGGAGGCTGAGGCACAAGAATCACTTGACCCCAGGAAGTAGAGGTTGCAGTGAGCTGAGACCGCACCACTATAATCTAGCCTGGGCAACAGAGTAAGACTGTCTCAAACAAAACAAAACAAAAGGAAATCCTTATCATTACTGGGAGGCAGTCTGTGGGTCATGGGTTTTTCTACAATCCTCCAGAGAACTTATACAAAATTATTTTATATATTTGAGGAGTATATTATTCTGGGAAAAAACACTTAAGTTTTATCAGAATCATGAAGATCAAAAAAAGGCTAAGAACAACTAGTTTACAAAAATCTGAAATGCATTCAAAGTATGTCTCCCTGGCAACCAGATACACTTTGCTACTCACAGTATTAAAATCAAACAACTCACACAAATCACAATTTATTCAATTTTGTGCAAAATGATGCCAAGCTGAAATACAGACTCATAATTTGTGCTCTAATTCAAACATACTAGTGTTATGCAATGAAAAGAAAGAAGTCCCAACATGCCATTATCCATGGATCTATTTCTTACGAAGTCATCAACTGACCTTAAAAAAAAATTCCTCAAACAAAAAACAAAAAACAACAACAAAAAAAAATTCCTCAGTTGCTCCCAAAAATATCCCTTGTGAATTATTTAATACACTTTTAATTTGTTGCAAATAATTAAGGCAGAAATTCTCAATACGTTTCTGCCAAACACTATTTTATCATTAAAATTAACGATTTAAGCAAGTGAAAAAAGAAAAGAGATTAACAAATCAGCGTATGTGATTTGGCATATACATTAGTAATGGCCTATAGGCTTTTTTTTTTTTTAACAGTAGTTTATAACATTTACAGGACATGAAGTTAAAGATGACACACTTTAGAGCACCTGGACAACCCATCCCTCTTTTGTAGACATTAGCATCTATGCTCAATTTCTAATAATGAAATGGTGCCGAGGTACTCATGTTTGTCTAGGTAAATAACTTCTAAATCCAGGTGCTTACATCAGAATTGCTATCCTGGAAATTTAGGACTGACACATTGAGTCAGTTACCAGTAGGGTAACCTGTAGAATCACAGATTTCTCAAATTTAACCTTTTTTTGATACCATGTTGTCCAGCAATGTAAACTCTCCTTGAGTTTTTGTAAAATCTCCTAATCAATTTCTTATCAGATTATGTTACATAAATACCTATCATGCAGAGTACTCCAGAAGCCAAATGAACATTAAAAAAAAAAAAAAAAACCTGAGATAGGGCCAGGCATAGTGGCTGACTGTAATCCCAGCATTTTGGGAGGCTGAGGTGGAAGGATCACTTCAGATTAGTTCAAAACCAGCCTGGGCTATATAGCAAGATGGTGTCTCTCTACCAATACTTTTTTTAAAAAAACTGGGTGTGGAGGTGGCACCTGTACTCCTAGCTACTCAGGAGGCTCAAGTGGGAGGATTGATTGCTTGAGCATGGAGTTTGAGGCTATCGAGTTTGAGGCTATCGTGAGCCATAATTGTCCACTGCACTCCAGCCTGAGGTGACAAAGTAAAACCCTGCCTCTAAACAAATAAATAAGTATTACAAAACGAAGAGCACTGAGATAGGCAATGTTGGTAAGTGAGATTATAGATTTTAATCCCATGAACAATTTTAAGTTAGCTACTATGCACTGCCATTTCCAAAACTTTAGATTGGAATACTGCCTTTGGTAGCTAAGAGAAAAGAAATAACAATGAGGGAAATTATAGTGCCATTCTTCCACAGTTCTTATAAATAAATAGGCCTTTGAGTCTTGGAATTGTTGAGAGTAAGAGAGCAGTAATATATGAAGCTGACAAGCACAGAAGACACAAAGAGGCCAGGCATGGCGGCTCACACTTGTAATTCCAACAGATTAGGAGACCAAGGCAGGAGGGTGGTTTGAATCCAGGAATTCAAGACCAGCCTAGACAACATAGTGAGAGCCCATCTGTACAAAAAATAAAAACAAAAGTAGCCAAACAAGATGGTGCATGCCTATAGTCCCAGCTACTCAGGAGGCTGAGGTGGGAGGATCACTTAAGGGTAGGAGGTCGAAGTTACAGTGAGCTGTAATTTCACCACTGCACTCCAGCCTGGTCAACAGTGAGACCACGTCTGAAAAAAAGAAGAAGGGAGGGGAGGAGAGACCACAAGGAACATATACAATGAAAAACAGTTTACTATTCCTGAGAAAAAGAGAAACAATACCAAATATAAGAGAATATGTAACTAGAGTGGGGGAGAAGGGGCTGGAGAGAGAACACACGAAGACAACACAGAGAAGCCAAATAGGAAATTTCAAAATGGGAAAACAGCTGAGGTATCAAAAAGAGCAAAAGAATTTTTTTGCAAATACAATGGCCAGATTTTGCTTTTCAAAATGATTTAGTTCTCCAGAAAAGAAAAATGAATTTAAGCACTCATCTAAGTAACTATTATAAAGTGCCAAGCAAAAATAAACATTTATGAGATATAGACAAATGCAAATACATTCAATGCTTTCGTAAAAATGTGAATATCTGAGGGCCTTACTATCATCTTGTTAATATATGCCCGTGAACAACTTGTAGATACAAGACTTGTTTTACAAACAGAGTAACAGTTTCCATGAAGGTAAGCCAGGATTTAAAACTTAGTTTCTATCTCTTCATTCCACGAAATGTTTCAATTAACTCAGAGAGAGAGAGAGAGAGAGAGAGAGAGAGAGAGAGAGTGTATTTTATCTCAGGTGGTGGTGAGGGCCTAGTACTTACCTTCTTGAAATGGAAAACACATTCTAATTTTTCCCTTTTTTTTTTTGAAAGAGAGAAAAGAAGAAAGAAAGAGTGAAAGAAAGAAAAAAAAAGAATGAAAGAGAGAAACAAAGAGGAAGAGAAAGAGAGAGAGAGAATGGCATTCTTGTTCTATTGCCCAGGCTAGAATGCAGTCTAAAAATGGGTATTAAAAACTTCTTTTATGCCAGTAATTGTGCTTAACAATGGAGACAGGAAGGAATAAGGGATGAAAATAACAAACAAGCAGCCAACCAATATTTTATTTAAACCTGTGAAATGCTATGCAATTGCTGAGGAGTGATTTACTTCCAATTATGTGGTC
>CAUYLG010007460.1:0-21262 GCA_963573385.1 Cacajao melanocephalus
GTGCCATGTTGTATCCCAACACACATACATATTGATATAGTTTGTCTGTGTCACCATCCAAATCTCAAGTTGAATTGTATCTCCTAGATATCTCACATGTTGTGGGAGGGACCAGGGAGAGGTAACTCGATCACAGGGGCCGGTTTTGTACTATGCTATTCTCATGATAGTGACTAAGTCTCATGAGGTCTGATGGGTTTGTCAGGTGTTTCCGCTTTTGTTTCTTCTTCGTTAGCTCTTGCCTTTGCCATGTTAGAAATGCCTTTTGCCTAACACCGTGTCTTGAGGCCTCCCCAGCCATGTGGAACTGCAAGTCCACTTAAGCCTCTTTTGTTCCCAGTTTCAGGTATATCTTTATCAGCAGCATGAAAATGAACTAATACAACTACCCTTGAAAATCCCTTAAGCTAAATGACTGCATATATGATTTTATGGACATGAAAATAAGGTTGCTTCTGGTTAGTGGCCAAAGTAAACAAAAGTCAAGTAAACAAAACATATATTTTAGTATTGAGATCACATTAATCGCAGAACTTATTAACATATTAGATATACATGGGAACCAAGAACCACTGGGGTATGGGAATAAGAAAAGTCCAGGGCTGACTTCATGGTTGTGCATTCTGTGGCTTTGCAAAAGGCCTCACACTCAGAAGAACCCTGTGCTTGACCCAATGCTGTGCTATCACCATGTTGAAATTCTTACTTTTTGAATAAGGAGTCTCTCAATTTCACTTTTCTCTGGGCCCTGCAAATTATATAGTCAGCCCTAGTTATATATTTAAATTATTACTTCTCTCTTACCCTCATTCCCATCTCCATTTGGTAGAGTTGAATTCATATAAAGGCTTATATGATATGTTGTATACCTAACTGGCTGTCGTACATGGTATCTTAGTGCATTTTCAAGCATACCCTGGGAGATTGGTATAATTGGCCCCATTGGAAGGGTGTGGAATTTACTCAAGGTCACATGATTCGTAAGGCAATTGGTATGCCTGTCTACTCTTTCTATTATGCCACAATGAATGAGAAAAAAACATGAAAGGAAATTTCAGTGCAAAAGTAGGAGTTATAGGAATACATTTGAACTAAATGGATGAAGAGGGGCATGCTGGAACCAGCAACACATAATTAATTTATGTTAAATTTCTCCAGATGTGTGCTTGCTTCGTGGCATGAAATCTGCAGGTTTTTGCTCATCATTGTATTCCTAGCCCCTAGCATAATGGTTGGCATGTAGAAGAAGCTCAATAAATACTTGTTGAATGAAGGATAATCCTGCCAGGTTCTGCTTCATTCTGTATTAATAATATGGCCTTCCTTCTTGCATATTCATATATTTGCTCCTTTTATTTGAATCCCTATCTGTTTAACAGAAGAATGTTCTTCAGCAAGGGTGATGACAAATGATATCAGTCAAAAAGTTCCAAGATCTTAACTGATGAACAAACACAAACTTTGTTAATGACTTTGCTTTTTGTGTAAGACTTTGCTGGCTTATTATGTATTTTAAGCTCTAGGAGAGTCCTTGTTACCATTTGAATTCTCTGCTACATGGAGTGCCTTGGAAAAGGCTTTAAAAGAAAGAACTCCTATTCTAAGTTGAAATTTTTTAATTAGGAGTTCTCTCTCTGCCACGCCACACCTAGGAATGAATTAGCACACCCTCTCTGTGTCATTATCCATTCATCCTTACTCTGTCCCCGTAGTCAATGTGTTATGAGGGACTTTTGATTTTTCCTCCTAAATTGCTCGACACCGCCCCTCTTCTCTATGACCCATTATTTCTCCATCTTGGAACTCACATTTCTCCTTCCTGGACAAATCCAAAGGTCTTTCAGCAGGCCACTCTGCCTTCTTCTAATAGAGTCATTGTATAGCAGCCAGAGAAGTCTTCCCAATACAAGACTCTATACTCAGCACCCTCTTCTTACAAGGCCCCCGATCTCTCACTGTCAGCTGCATAAGTTCATACCTATTGGCACGCATCCTGCTCTCACCATCCTGCTCCCAACTACCTTTCTAGTTGATTCCTCTGCATAAACCCACTCATCGCATAACCTAGGCTTTCAGTCTGGTTCTCTGAGAAGCAGATTCAAGTACAGAGTTTGGTGTTTAGGTGAGATCAACACCTGTGAGAGGAAGGGTGGAGGGAAGAGTTAAACCATGGTAATGCAATACCAGTGGTGGCCTCTGCCTACCCCAGTGGGAGCTCTGGAGAAAAAGAGCTGCTAAGATCATCCCTCAGTGGACCCAAATTTCTGAGCAGTGGTGAGTAGTGGTCACTCCTGGAATGGTGTGACCTTGGGTAAGATGGCTCTCTGTAGCCCAGGACATCCCTAAGGAGCTGACTGCTGGAGATGTTTCTCTGCAAATGCTTCCAGCATTTGGGAAAACAACATTTTTCCCTCCCAGGAGGGAATCAGGAGGAGGACCCAGGAAGCTCATCTCCGTGTTTGCTTCACCTAATCTCTTTTTTTCTGCAAAGAACTTTTCCTCCTTTTCTGTGGCTTCATGCCTTTGTACCTGCCTTTTCTTCTGTCTGAAATGCCCCTTGCCTGCCTCTTTTTCCCTTTGATCTGAATACTTTTAGTTTTCCTTTATGACTGATGTCAAATGCTAAGTCCTCTTGAAGCCTCCTGTCACTCACCCACGTAGAGTTAGTTGCTATTTCATGTTTTCATTCAATGTACATTACATATATATATATGCATCATAAGCTCTGAACTAGACACCAAAGATATAGGAGGTGCAGTCCTTGCCCTTATGATCTCCTAATGACATGTACCCTTTTTTTTGTGCTGCGGCAATGCTCAGTGCTTTCTTTTATTTTAGCGTCTGCTACATTGCTTCTTTATTCACCCGCTTAGTTATTCATTTGTTCATTCGCTGAGTATTAATCAAACTCTTGCCTTCTATGTACCCAGTGTTCCACTAAGCCCTAGGATACAATGATGCATAGTCAGGTTTGCTGAGGGATAAATATTTATCATATCAAGCCTGCACAATTCTAACTTGGACAGAGTATGAAGTTTATGGAGCTAGGAGGTTTTACAATAGTGTGTTTAGCCTAGTCAGGGAGGTCAGGGGAAGTGGCTAGTAGAAGTGATTATTACAATATAATTTGGTGAAGGGAGAGGAAAAGAAGCCTTTCAGGTAGAGATTGCGGAATGTGCCCAAACCACATGGCAGGAGAGCGGATAGAGAATTTAAAGATGAGAATGAAGTTGGATGAGGCTGGAGTTCACAGAGTGAAGAGAATTATAGAGAACAATGTGTGATGATTGTAAATGCTCATGAGAAAGTTTATAGCTTGGCATTTATGCTCAGAGCAGTGGGAAGCCATTAAAAGGTTTTAAGCAAGAGATCAAAAGGATCAGATTAGAGAGCTGAAAATATGCTCTGACTTCAGTGTGGAGAATAGATTGGAGGATGGCAGAGACACAATGTGGGAGACTGTTAGCTAATGAAATGAGAGTAGATTGAATTAAGGTGGGGGATGGACAGTGGGAGATAGATCTAGAGCAATCTGGGGGAAAAGACAGCCTGGCAATCTTTGGTGATTGGTTTGCATGTCATTAGGAATGATAGGAAGGGAAGTGTCAAAGCTGACTTTAGATTCTCGTGAATCCCTAGCCCTTTTGGATTCTAAATCTGATGACAATTATAAACTTCTTTCTGGAGGCAGACACACACACACACACACACACCATTTTGCATATCATTTCAGAAGGACATATAGAACTTGTAAAGTCCATTTATGAGCTCCAGGTGGGAAAGAAAACCAAACCTTATTCCTCCTTGTACCTCTAGATTCTATTCTAGAAAATAACATGGAATCTGACATGCAGTACATGTTCATTGAAGTACTGAATAAAAGTGACAGGAGATAGAGGGCACTGAGACACTTCTGGTGGTTAATTTTCTGCCCTTTCAACTGCAATACGGATGTAAGAGTCCTAATAGAAGAGCTATACTTGCATGTCTATGAACCAACTGCTCATTAGCTTGCAAGGCAGCATTAGGTGGGAAAGTCCACAAATGGACTCATGAGCCTCCAGGTGGTGAAGAGGAATAAATTTCAAAGTATTAAGGTTCCAAAGAATCAAGATTTGTCTGCAGCAGATGTCTCTCCATAATGGTAAGTACTTTGGACTAAAGAATAAAACTGTCTGCCTTTATTTTATGTGGGGGAGTGCATCATTTAGAGATGAAGACAGTCTGCTATGGCTGAATGGGTAAGTTAGGTTAATGTTACCGTGTGGAAGAAGGAAAAATGGTAATTGTGTTGATAGAGATTTAGAATAGAATCATGCCTTTGCAGATAAGACATTTCAGGAGGCTGGTAAAGATCAGAGGGAGAAAAAAAATGTATAGGAGGAAGTTTTAGGGAAGATTTATTTTGCACTTATTAACCCTATGTCGGGTTGGATTTTTCTCTTTGTACTTTGAACAGCTGCATGTTAGAGAGAATTGCCATCTGAACCACAGACTCTCTGAAGGGCCTCAGCGATCACCCAATCACCTGGTTCAGTCCCCACCAGAGCAGGAATTCCCCCTGCAAGACCTTGGCAAATGGTTTGTGGTTCCTCCTGAAGCTGTGCTAATGAGGCTCCATTGAACAACTCTGAGGTAAAGTCCTGTTCTGATTGTTGAGTCTATACCAGGAATGGCAAATAGATTAAATTTGCATGACAATTCCAATTACTCAATAGTGCTGAAGGAATCTGAGGCTGAGCATCAATTTTTTTTTCAAAAAGGCAATTATTGTGATAACCTGGAAGCTAAAAATGTTCTATATTTGCCATTCCTGAGCTAGGTCTTTCAGTCACTGAATTTAACTTATATTTATTGAGCATCTACTGTGGGCCAACCCTTAGAGGATTGGGATATAAATCTAATGGCTATTTCTCAGTTCACATTTTACCTGCCCTTTCTGCTACATCAGATACAGCATATAGATGGCATTTGAAGACATGGAACTGGAGGTACTGGAGGTATCTAGACAGAAAGTGAGACAGAGAAAAAAGGAGATTTGGGATCACACCTGTGGCTCACCAACATTTTAAGACAGAGAAGAAGAGAAAATTGAGTCAGACTAGTCTGTGAGATTATTACCAGCCTGTGAGAGAATGTGGTTTCAGATAAAGCAAAAGCAGGGGGATTTTGGTGGGGCTGGATGGTGGGGTTTTTGGGGTAGGAAGATATTTTCAGAAGGAAAAAGTGAACAACTGTATCTGATGTAGCAGATAGGGCAGGTAAAACGTGAACTGAGAAATAGCCAGATACAATTTTTGAGAAATAACCAGATACAACTTTTTGTCTCTAGCCATAGAGTGAAACCTATGTAACCATCAGCTAGGTGATATCTCCTCTTAGAGATCTAAAATGCATCTCAAACAGAACACATTCTAAAGAGAGCCCTTGATTTCCATATTTTCTCTAACCACCTCCAAAATCAGACCTTGCTCATCTGCCCGTCTTCCCCGTCTTGGTAAATGCACTATTGTATATTCTAATCTGCCCAAGTCACTCTAACCCTTGGCCATCCTGATCATTCTTGCCTGGAATATGTCAATAAACTCCTGTCTGTTCTTCCTGCTTTCATTCTCGCTTCCCATCATGCCACTGGCCACACAATAAGAGAATCTTTAAAAATGAATGCTAAAAAAAAAAAAAAAAGAATGCTAATAAGATCATGGAAATTGGCTGTTTAGAATGCTCCAAAGGCTTTCCTGTGAAGAAAATTCAAACATGGACAGGGTGGACCTCAGGTTTTGCCTCCCTCACAGACCTCGCTGCTCTTGCTTCCTTCAACCACTCCCTGACTTTTTATTGCTTCATGCATCTTCCCACCTTGGGGACTTCGTTTTTTTTTTTTGTTTCTCTGCCTATAATATTCTTTTCTCTGGTTTCCCTATGGCTGACTCCTTCTTGTCTTCTAGGTCTTAGCTTAAATTCTACCTTGTAGCTTATCTCTATCATCCCTCATCTAGATGACTGTAATCACCCTTGTCTCCCACTCCCATCCCCTCCTCCACACTGCTCAGCAGGTTCAGCAGGATCTGCTCAGTGTAACATGGTGTAACCCCTGCCCAGCCCTCCAATCTCAACTTCACTGGACTGTGTGCCTCATGTGTTCTGTTCACCTCACATAGACGTTCTGTTCACCTCATGTGTTCTGTTCACCTCATGAACTCTGCAATAGCAAAGATTACAAGAGTGTGCCACCACGCCAGCTAGTTTTTGTATTTTCAGTAGAGACGAGGTTACACCATGTTGGCCAGGCTGGTCTCAAACTCCTGGCCTCAGATGATCTGCCCACCTTGGCCTCCCAAACTGCTGGGATTACAGGCGTGAGCCACTTCGCCTGGCCTTTGCTGTATTGCAGAATGCCTCTGAGCCGTTTCCCAGGCTGTTCCTTCTGCCTGAAATTGTCTTCCATCCTTTCTTTTGGCTGACCTCTACTCTTTGTCTAAGATGCAATTTACCATGTCACCTTCCCTAGAAATGCTTTACTGACCTCTCTCCTTTCCTAAAGTTCACCCACTGCTTTCTGTGCTTGGCTCCTGAAAGTTTTTGGGAACTGTTTAGTTACGCTGTTATCTGTTTTCCATTCTCTCTCCTGTATGGCCTTCTTGGGAAGAGAGTCTATGTACTTCTGAGCTTGTCTTTATCCACAGCACTGAGCACAGACCTTTACAATATAATAAATGCCCCATAAAGATTTACTGGCAGGATTCCTGGAAGATAGCAGTAAGCTGACTATTCTGCTGTGACGGATCATAGTCAGTGTTTTACCCAGCTCCAGAATTCATGAGCTCTGAGTGAAGGCTGACCTCTGGGAACAGAGTGAATAACATACCTCTAGGAAGAAGCTGCTAGCATGTGCTTTGCGGAGGGTCAGAGTGAAAGTGCTCAGTGCTGTCCAGAGCTCTGAGTTTTGCATCCTGCAGGAGCCCATGTAGGCCTAGGAAAAGACAGAGCGTCAGTGGTGGAGGAAGAGTTGGAAGGACAGGAAAGGCTAGAGTCCCCCAAGAATTATTATTGTGTTCAGCCCAAGTATGGCAGCCTCCTTTTCTGTAGACTGCCTCTAACATGCAGTGAACTGTAACTGGCCATATTTCCTTTTAGCAACCCTGTCCACCTGGCCATACCTGGTTGAGTCAGGACTAGGCATCCAACCCCACCTGGGCAATGAAATTCTCTGTCTCCTAGAATTTAATAATTAAATCAGAATGATACAAAGGTCGTGGTGCTGGCAGCAGCTAATGGTAGCATACTAGAAATAAGGGCTACAAACTCTTGCTTTTAGAATATGCCCATTTCCTTTCCCTTTGCGAATCAAATCTTCTTAGTTCTATAAGATACCACAGTAGCCCTACAGACATGAAGGGAGGGAGGAGGGGATCAGGATGGGAGTGACTCAGATGCCTTCTGGGGAAAGGAGTGGACCAGTTTTCCAGAAGTGAAGGGTGCATTGAGAAAAGAACCAGGAGTGGATCTAAGGCTTCCCATTTCAAGCTGAGCAAGTGTCTTCACCCTGTAATAATATCAAGGACTCAGACAATCAGAGCCAAAAAGGATCTTGCTCATGAGGACTCAATGGCCCAGAAAGGAGACATGACTTGCTGAGGATCCTGCAGTCAGTGATTAGGTCTGGAACCCAGGACTCTCATCTCAGTACTCTTTCTACCATCTCAGTTGTACCTACCTCATCTGGGCTCTGCTCCTCTGTCCAGATGGGTCCATTGTGCTCCCATTCTTCTTCCTAAAGGGTGGCTCCAGGTGATTTCCTGTCAGGTCTGGGGTTAACTCCAGACCGTGCAATTACTTGAGGAGGGTGTTTACTGAGGATGTCTGCCTACATAAGGACCCAGGTGGCTCATCCCTTAGGATTGTGGGACTGAGAGCCACAGTGCGATAATCACATGGCAGGACACCAGTACGGAGGAACACAGGTCTTAATAACATGATGTGATGTGAGTGCGAGGGTGGGACTTTTGGGCTGCCCCACCCACACAATCTGCCAGCCCTGCAGCATTCTAGCAGGGCTGCATTCCTGGCTTCAGATGTAACATTTGTTATATTGCTTCCAAATCTGGCTGGATGCAATTATTGCACTCTTCTTTTCAGTTGACTCAGTCTCCCCAAGGTAGGAGGATGTGTGCTCTCTCTGCACCAAGCAGGATCTCAGGGTGGCCTAAGATGGTCAGTGCTCCTGCATTACTTATACGGTTTGAGGCCATAGCCCTCAAAGTATGATCTGAAGTTTGCTAGGATCAGAATCCCTTGATGTGACGTTGGTAAAAATGCCAACTATAGGGCCTCTTGCAAAACCTACTGAATCATAATCTCTGTATTATTAATAAATTGTTCAGATAATGTAGGCTGCTGGTCCAACGGGTTCATTGAGGTTGGAAAAAATGATGGGTTTAGGCTAGGGAGATGATGGTTTCCTGTTCCTGCCACAACACTTCTTAGCTGGGTGATTTTTGGCCTGTGACCCACTCTTCGAGCATCCCTTGAAGAGGAGGAGTGTGTCTTATATTTATCTCTATTCAATGCCTAGAACATAGCTTATCCTTAACTAGTGTTGAATGAATAAATACACATACAAGTGAAGATCATAACCCATATTCCACCTCTTGAATGAGATGACTCAAGGAAATCACTTGTGCAAACTCCTACGCGTTGCAGGTGCTCACCAAGTGCAGGTCTCTCCCATTCCCCTTGGGACAGTGGCTTGTTGTCTGCAGGTAACTTGTTCAGGGACACAGTGAAGTGTGGAGGGGATGGCAGGTGCTCAGGGACCTGGCTGAGACCTAGAGGTGATAAGTGCTCCTGTGTTCTTCAAACTCCATTCTTATTCCACTCTCCGTGGTCCTCAGTCCATTGTCCTGGGAGCTGCCAAACCCGTAAAGGTCAGCAGAGGCCAATCACAGACAAAGGGGTTATGGCTGTCAATGTGGTTAATGTGAGGCTTGGGAGGCCACACTCAGCAGATGCCAAGTCTGCATCCAGAGACTGAAGAGCCATGGCTGTGATTAGCCGCTAAGGTTAGAGGGCAGCATAGAGGGCTAAGCTGGGGATTTGGGGTACTGCTTATGAAGAAATGAATCCAAGCCTCAGCACTTGTGATACCCTTGGGAAAAGTGTATTCCCCCTAGAGTCAATGTTTGTTTGTTTGTTTGTTTTTAATCTATGAAAGGGTCATAAAGAACCTCCTGTATTCATTCTCAGCATTCGTGTGAGAAGGAAATGAGGTAAATGAAGATACAATTAATGTCTCTGTCTCTGTCTCCGTCTCTCTCTGGACTATATTGTGAGGCTGTCTGCTCAAAGTGTGGTCCCAGACCAGCAGCATCAGTGTCACCTGGGAGCCTGTTAGAAATGCAGACTCTCAGACCCCACCCCAGACCTACTAAATCAGAACCTCATTTTAACATGACATCCAAGTGACTTAAAATTCACATTAAAGTTTCAGAAGGGAAGGCTAACTACTTACAAGGAATTTTTCATTCTCTAAGCACTTTTTTTTTTCTAGTGAGCACTTTAAAGAAAGGGAATGTCTTATTTCTCTCTTTTCAGTACCTAGGTATAATTGCTAACCAATGTTGAATGAATGAATGAAGATCTTAACCTGTATTGCCTTGTTTCTCACCCACTACTTGGAGTTCTTTACCCAGTTTATTTCCTGCTGTAATAGCAGGAGATATACTCGGGGATTGCAGCTGCCTCACACTCAGCTGATGCCAGCCACAGATGCAGGCATTTAGCATGTGATTAAGGACAGAGTAATCTACTTAATGTGGGTTGTGGGAGATATTTGGCAAGAACCAAGGTACAGGGGTTGGATTTTACTTTCCAAAGATAATGTCTTTCCCAATTATTTAAAGCCCTCAGTAACTTGGATCACACCCAGACAGAAGTAAGCCTTCTTAAGACAGAATTCTCTAAATAGGATTCTCGCTCACTTTTGCAGCAGAATCTTGACTCTAATAGTCTACTTAGGTTTTTCTGTAACATGGCATGGAGGCTTGCCCAGCCGGATCTTTGCTGAGCTAAGCCCAACTGAACTAACCACCTATGGAGGAGAAATGCTTTTTGTTTACTATATTTTACCATGAGCTAAATTAATTAAAGAATTAATCTATTCCATCACTCAACAAATACTACAGTGCCCAGTTTGAGGTTACCATAGTGAGTACGCTAGCAGTCCCTGCTTCTACCAAGTAATTGCCAGGTGGTGAGGATGGAATAAGAATCAGCAATTATAACGAGGTCTGAGGAAGCGCAGATTGACATGGGAGAGGATGGCAGGCAAACTCAGCCTGCAAGGGTGGAGGTGCTGGAGAGACGCTTCCTGCAGGAAGTGGCCTGTAGGCTGATACTTCAAGAATAGGTAAGAGTTAGGCAATTGGGATAGGAGGGAGGAAATGAAGCTGGGACAAAGAATAGCATGGGCCAAGACCTAGAAATAAGAGAGAGTAAGCTACAGTAAAGGAAGTGATGTAGTGCATGTTTTCGATAGGTCATGTGTGGGGTGTTTGTGGATACACATGTGGGGTGTGGAGCATGATGAGAGAGGAGGCTGAGAAGGTAAGCAGGTGAATCCTCCTATGAAATTTGCATTTTATCCTAAGGTAAATTGAGGAAGTCTTAGAAAGGTCAGGTGTTGGTGGGGTCTGATAGTTTCCAGTTTACCTCCCTTGTGGACCAGTGGGCCCCTTCATCAATATGGTGAAATAGGATGATCGGAAAAGATTTGGTTTTGGTCTGTGTGTCTCACGCTGCCCTTGTGCCTCTGGTCTGAGCTTCTTGCTTTGCATCCTGTAATGTTAACAACAGAAGAGTCCTAATTTGGCCTTACACGTCTGCTCAAAAAAACAGAGAAATACTGTCCTCTCTCTTTTTTAACCTCTAAGGGGTATATGCACAGGATGTGCAGGTTTGTTACATAAGTAAACGTGTGTCATGGGGATTTGTCATACAGATAATTTTGTTACTCAGGTATTAAGCCTAGTATCCACTCTAGGCTGATCCTCCCTCTCCTACCTTCTTCCCTCAAGTAGGCCCCATGTGCATTGTTCCCCTCCATGTGTCTATGTGTTCTCATCATTTAGCTCCCACTTATAAATGAAAACATGCAGTATTTAGTTTTCTGCTCCTCCGTTGCTTTGCTAAGAGTAATGGCCTCCAGCTCCATCCATGTCCCTGCAAAGGACATGATCTCATTCCTTTTTGTGGCTGCATAGTACTCCATGGTGTATATATACCACGTTTTCTTTATGCAGTCTATCATTGATGGGCATTTAGGTTAATTTCTATGTCTTGGTTATTGTGAATAGCACTGCAATAAACACACAAGTGTATATGTCTTTATAATAGAACAATTTATATTTTTTGGGTACATATCTAGTAATGGGATTGCTGGGTCGAATGGTAGTTCTGTTTTTAGGTCCTTGAGGAATTGCCACACTGTCTTCCATAATGGTTGAACTAATTTACACTCCCACAACCTGTGTAAAAGCATTCCTTTTTCTCCACAACCTTGCCAGCCTGTGTTATTGTTTGACTTTTTAGTAACAGCCATTCTGACTTGTATGTGATGGTATCTCATTGTGGTTTTGATTTGCATTGCTCTAATGATCAGTGATGTTGAGCTTTTTTTCGTATGATTGTTGGTCACATGTATATTTTCTTTTGAGAAGTGTCCTTTAATGTCCTTTGCCCACTTTTTAATGAGGTTAGGTTTTTTTTCTTATAAATTTAATTTCCTTGTAGATGTTGTATATTAGACCTTCATCACCTGCATAGTTTGAAAACATTTTCTCTATAGGTTATATATTTACTCTGTTGATAGTTACTTTTGTTGTGCAGAAGCTCTTTAGTTTAATTCAATCCCATTTGTCAATTATTGCTTTTGTTGTAGTAGCTTTCGGCATCTTTGTCGTAAAATCTCTGCCTGTGCCAATGTGCTGAATCATATTGCCTAGGTTTTCTTCTATGGTATTGCTTAGGCTTTGGGTTTTGCATTTAAGTCTTTAATTCATCTTGAGTGGACTTTTCTATATGGTGTAAGGAAGGGGTCCAGTTATCCCTGCACCATTTATTAAATAAGGAATCCTTTCCTCATTGCTTGTTTTTGACAGGTTTGTTGAAGATCAGATAGTTGTAGATGTGTGATTTTATTTCTGGGTTCTCTATTCTGTTTTATTGGTCTATGTGTCTGTTGTTGTACCAGTACCATGCTGTTATGGTTCCTGTAGCCCTGTAGTATAGTTTGAAGTCAGGTAGCATGATGTCTTCATCTTTGAAGAACAGTATTTCTTTACTGATATGTCAGTAATTCACCTCTCCTGGTGGTTCTGCTTCCAGTCTCTCTATTGTAAGGACTTTCTCTGTGTAGTTTCTTTCCCTGGGTCCCCTAGGCCTGGTGTAGCAAGTGGGGTTCTACTACTTGGAGTTCCCCACTGAAAACCACTGCCTTATGGGGTCTCACCAGCAACATCCCCATGGTCACTCCCTGGCTGCAGGAGGTCAGTTCATTTCTGTGTAATCATTTTATATCCATTATTGCACCAACTACATTCATATATGCTTTCATTACCAGAGCCCTTACTTAGAGCTGTGACTGTTCAAAGGTTTTTGGGAGGCCATGCAGTATAGTGGTCAGATCACAAGACTGAGGGTCGGAAGAGCTGGTCTGAACTGTGGTCCCTTTCTGCCCTCATTGCGCGTCCTTGAGTCATCAGAATCACAGCTTTAGTTTTTACAAGCTGTAAAATGAGGACAACAAGAGCACCTGTGTGTCTTTCTCAGGGTGGTGGTGAGATCAAACAAGATGGTATATGGGAAAGTGCTTTGAAAAACTCTATAAAAGAGTGGGCTTTTATTAGCACTGTGGGCATCCTGGGTTCAGTTCCTGGCCACTCATCTCCTTCAGGCACAGCTGAAGGTGAGAAGTGCCAGGAGTTATGGCACTTCTCACCTTCTGCAACTCATCACCACCTTCTTGTCTGCAAACTAGGTTTCATTTTACCACTGCTCCTGTACTCAATCACTTAATGGGCCACCCAACTGGAAACCACTTGTCCAAATGTAAATGTTAATCTATAATTGTAGAGCCCAATATAGTCCAAATAATTTTTGGTGACACAACCCACTTTGAAATATATTCTTTCTGGTGGAGCCATGGAAGGCGAACACACCCAGTGTGCTTCCCTTGTAAGTAATTATCTATTCAAGCCTCTTGCTGGCATTTCTGAAATGTTAATGGAACATTAAATTCCAGTTAATTTCAGAACTCCTGTTTCTGCTAAAAAAAGTTTCTCAGGGAAATTTTTAAAATGATAGCTAGACAGATAAATAAAAGAGAAGAGCAAGCTATTATCTTTATCCAAGTAATTCCCTTCTAAAATACAAAACACAGGCATGGTGGCTCATGTCTGTTATCCCAGAACTTCAGGATGCCAAGGCAGGCAGATTACTCGAGCCCAGGAATTCCAGAACAAGATGAGCAAGTTGGTGAAACCCTGTCTATACAAAAAATTAGCCAGGTGTGATGGTGCATGCCTGTGGTCCCAGCTACTTGGGAGGCTGAGGTGGGAGGATCACCTGAGCCTTGGGGAGGTTGAGGCTTGTGCTGAGCCATGATTGTGCCACTGCAGTGTAGCCTGGGCAACAAAGGAAGACCATGTCTAAAAAAAAGAAAGATAAATAAAATATAAAACACAGACATTATAGCACAAAGGGGGAGATAAAGGTTTAAAGCATTGTCACGAAAATGGAATTTAGAGATTTTCAGAAACTCATAGTATCTTTTTGGTTTTTTTTCCTGAGATGGAGTCTTGCTCTGTTGCCCAGGCAAGAGTGTAGTGGCCTGATCTCTGCTCACTGCAGCCTCCGCCCCCAGGTTCAAGCTACTCTCCTGCCTCAGCCTGTCCAATAGCTGGGATTACAGGTGCACGCCACCATGCCCAGCTAATTTTTGTATTTTTAGTAAAGACAGGATTTCACCGTGTTAGTCAGGCTGTTCTCGAACTCCTGACCTCATGATCCGCCTGCCTCAGCCTCCCAAAGTGCTGGGTTTACAAGTGTGAGTCACTGCACCCAGCCAACTCATAGTATCTTATCTTTGAGAAGCATTCTCCCTATCCCATCTTTGGGTCCATTATACATGCTGAGAATTTTTGTCCTGGAGGCAACGGACCATATTAGAACATCCAGTTATTCTTTCTGGGTTATCTTTAAGATAGCAGAGAGGATCCTTCAGGAAAGAGGGAGCCCTCACAAGTTGTCTGCTCCTCGAAGCCTTCTTCGAGCCTCCTCCCCATTAGAGGTAGACAGTGTTTCTTTCTCTTTGCTTCCAAGTGGTACCCATTTCTTTTCCATTATTCTTCACTCATTTATACAATGCTTAGTTTTTTCATCTGTGTCAATGGACCATGAGCTCCCCAAGGATGGGGACAAGGTCTTATTCACTTTGGCACATCTAACGACTATTTGTAGATAGAAGGCATGAAATAAATCATCCAGGGTCACCATCTCAAACCCTCCTCAGCCCTCACCAGGATGACTGCAACAGCCTCCTAACTGGTTTTTCTGATGTTCCTTTGTCCTAGCAGCCAAGGGAGGCTTTAAGGTAAAAATCAGATTAGTCCTTTCCCTGCTTAATATCTTCTGATGCCCACTCTTGTCCTCATGAACAGTCCCAACTCCGCAGCATAGCTCAGGGGGCCTTTTGTCATCTTGACCTAGCTTAGCTCTCCAGCCTGATCTCCATCTATTCTCCCCTCAGCTGAAGTTCTAGCCACCAGTAAACTACTGTATTTCCCTAAATACATCCTGCCTTCTCACATAATAATAGTAACTAATATTATAGAGCACTTGTTATGCTCTACATAGGAAGTATATGCTATGACTCTATTTATAATGACTGTTTGCATCATCAGTAAACCTCACACAGCCCTATATCGTAGTCATTATTGTTATTCCCCTTTTACAGCTGAGAAAACTGAGACTTGGTAAAGAAAGGAAACTGTTCAGGCCAGATAAAGGCAGCTAAAAGTTATAAACAGGCCTATGACTGACTTCTGTCTACCACATTACGTTGACAAAGATATGGTTTTCTTGCTTCAGGACATTTCACCCAGCTGAGAAGATGTGACTTTACACAAATAAAGAGAGGTCACCGTAAAAGAGTAATCCCAATGCCATGCTGAGAAGTGGACACTGCTTCTGAGGCACAGTCTGAGAGATGATGACGATCTTCTAGCAGAGAGGTGGTCTAATTCCAGTGTTGGCTGGGTGGAGAAAAATAAGAGTGGATTGAAAGTAAGCAGGGAGAGAAAGCAAGTCTGGACTGTCCGGTAAGGATGCTTTTGCAAGAGTTCTCACATGAGACAAAAGTGGAGGCTGTGCAATTGCAAAGCAAAGGACTGATCCCACAGGCATTTAAAACCACTTTGGGCTATAATTTGCTCTTTAATGACACTGCTGATCCTGCTGTTATTGATGTCTGAGGACCTCAGAGGCATTTTAGAGACACCCCCTGGTGGCCATTTGCCTGTGTGTGGCACTTAAAGCGCCCTCAGTGAGGGTTCACGAGCCCCAGGTGGGCTTCACTCCTGGTGGGATAGCCTTAGGCAACTCACTGAAACATCGTGGGTGATTGCCACATCTGTCATGCCAGGTGATCTGCTCATTGTATCCACCAATCAGATTGGAGTTTTGGCTTAGAAATACTCTTCCAGGCTTGAGAGTGCTCACCGTGTGCCAAGAGCTGTGAGTGACCGGGGTCAGGTCTTGCTCCTCCTCTCCCTCTGGGTGACACACCCAGTGGGACTATCACTAGTCATTGCTTCTACAGTGTAAAAGTGTGTGTGTGCGTGTATTAAAGACCTCACTTCAAAACAAGGAGGAGAGACAACAGCATTCTGAGGAGCATCCTAGCACCCTAGCCAAAGCAGAGGTGAGTCAGTTTACATAAAAGCACTGATAGGGCCCCCTTGGTGCTAATCTGAGTCCTGTGCAAACTCGACCTGTTGAAAACAAGCCAGAGGCCTCCAGAACCTTCTGCCAGGAAGAAAGGGAATTAGGATTCAGTCAAAGAGGACCTTAGTAAGAGCACAAAGCAGAGTAGGACTTAACTATATGCAGTCAAAATCAGTCTGAGAAAATTGCTTCATTTTTTTTTAGCATTTATTCATTCACTCTGCATTTTAAAAGCACCCACTCATTATGTGGGTTTACTTGACTGCTGAACTGAACAGATTTTAAGCTCCTTGTGGAGAGGAAACACATCTTGTTATCACCCCGTCATCAAGGCTACAATTGACGCTCAGATGAATGCCCCGAGGCTGGACGCCAGCCTCTGCTCTTGCTTACTAGGGCTTCTTTAGCTGGAGAGGAACAGCCAGAATAAATGACGCCTTCTTTCCATAAACACAAGGTACTGTCTGTTTGCTCATCTACATACCTTAAGAACTATGTGCTCCTAGAAGGAATATTTTTTCAAATTGATCGGCTCCGAAAAGGAGTTTTCTGATTAGCACAACACGCTTTTTATGCCAGAAGTGGCCATAGGTATTATGGGTCTAATGTTGTGCTACTCTAGCACTGTATTTTTTCAGGCAACATTTATTTGGCACTAACTGTGTACTAGGTGTGATGTTCAGTTGTCCCCAGGTGTTCAATCCTGCCCCATCATACAAAGATGAATAGGGCAAAATACTGAGTTCCAGTCCTGTAGGGAGACAGACATATAACTAAGCAGTTTAAGGTAAGATATGACAAATACGCATGCACAGAAAGTAGGGGTGCCTCCTATAGTCTGAGCAGTGATGGAAAGCTTCCAAAAGGTGACTTCTTGTTAGGTTTGGAAGAATGAATAGGGTTTAGCCAGGAGGAGAAGTGTGAGGACATGTTCCAGCCCCAAAACCGAGAGGTGCGTAGACATGATGCATGTGGGCAAACTTCAAGTTTCGTGGGTCTGATAGGAAGCGGAATGTATAATTTTTTAGACTCGAGTCAGATAAGTCCTTCTCCAAGAAGTCTTCCTGAATTCCTAGAGAAGGAGGGATTCACTCTTTTTTTTTTTTTTTTACTGCCCCTGTACCTATTATCAGCTTCTATTACTGTATTTGTCACATAGCACTGCAAACATTTAAAATATGTGCATTTCCCTGATAGACTAGGAGCTTGTTGAGATCAGAGAGCTAGTGTCTTTTTCATCTTTGTTTAGTAAATTGCATACACCCTAGAACAGAGTAGGCACTTACTGCATGTTTGCTGAAGTAAATTCTCACTTGAGGAATATGAAGATGATGTTCTCCCTCCCAGAGCCAAGTTGAGGGACAGATTATCTCTTTATTCATTACATTTAGGGACCCTCTAAAATCTTTCTTGCATTTTTTAATGCAGATATTTCTACCTAATCATAGGAATATATACATACATGCACATGTGTGTCTTAGATACATACTGGAAGAATTTATATCCAATTTATCAGTGACTATTTCTGGGGAGAGGGATGGGAAGTGGGCGGTGGGACTATTTTGGGACTACTGAATGTGACTGTCCACAACGTACACTGTACAATTCAGGAAGACTATTCATTTAGGAGTGAGTCTGTACTTTATAAATTTAAACAAAAGAATAAATAAAAAGGAAAAAATCATGAAACTGTCAGTGATTTAGTTTTTTTCAGAGTTTTTCTGTATTCTCCAAAATATCCAAAAATATATAGGCCTGGCTTTCATATTCAAAAACTGTTAAAGCTAGTGAATAGTGGACAATTTGAGAAATATTAAAAAGTATAAAGGAGAAAATAAAAATGATCCACATCTCACCAACCCCAAAATCTACAGGACACATTTTACTTAGTAAGGTTTTTGACTTAAAATATTATATTTTTCTTTGAGTAATTTTGGAGAATACAGAAATAAACAAATAAAAAAATAATTTCATCACTCAGAGATGACCCACTGTTAACACTTTGTGCATTTTCTTGCAGCCTTTTCTATATTAGTTACAATCATAGCTTCCATTTGGTGAGTGTTTAATTTGAGCCAGCCAATGTGCTGAGTGCTTGCCAGACCTCTCATTTACTTCCCACATAAGCCTGTGAGGTGGGAATTGTCAGCCCCATCTCAAAGAAGATACAAACTAAACGTTAAGAAACTTGGATCATCTGTGATGTGAATCCAATGTTGTCTGAGTTCAACACTAATAATTTAATGATTACACTTTACTCCTTCAAAGTTGTGTGTGTGGTTAATTGTACACACACACACACTTGCTGTATACACAGATACACACAAGCTATGATCACATTGTGCCTTCTACTTTGTCATTTAAAAAAAAATTGGCATTATATGGTGTGCATCTTATGAGGTCACGTAAAAATACTTTTAGAAATGTTTGGCAATGTTTACAAGTTATATTCTAAGCAAATCAGTCTTGACTCTCAATTTTCAATTGACTGCTGGCCTCTGCCATCAGGCCTCCAGATCTGCTATGTATCCAATCTTCCTGATCCCGCCACTGGAGCTTTTCCCTGTTTTTTACTCCTTTATTTCTGCTTCCTCCTTAAACTGGGAGTAGGAAAAGCTGGGCAAGCTTTACTGTTTGTACTTAGAAGCTCTCAGGAAACTAACTGCCAAAATGCCTGCATTTTATGGCAGTACCTCATATGGGCATTGCCCTGAAGTCTCAAATCCTTTCTTGCGTGTGTGTGTGTGTGTGTGTGTGTGTGCACGCGCATGTGAGCTTTGTTTGGCTGAGAAGGCATTTTCAAAATGGAGAAATTAATGGACAGGTTAAGCAATCAGGATAGTATAAAATATTCAGCAAGAATTGCAACAGACATTTAGGGCATAGAGCACAAAATTTTTAGTACACTGCAAACTGTTCACAAAAAAGTGGAACAGATCACTGCGGTTTTCCTTAGCTCTGACATGTTAATCATGTATATTGCGAATTCCCAGAGGGACCCAGAGTAACTAGTGCTTCCCAAACTTACTTGACTAAGAACCTGTTGGAACACAGACAGCTTTCTTGGATAACTAGCATTCTGAAGTACATGGTTTGAAAAATACTAACCTATAGGTTTTCTAGATAATGTTAATTCACTAATCTAATTTTATTCAATAGCTAATTAGGTCTTCGCTACTCAAAGCATGGTCTGTGGACCAGTGGCCTCTGCTTTCTCTAGGAGCTCCTTAGAAATACAGAAGCTGTGTTCTACCTCTCCTGTCCTTCCCCACATAGATTTAGAATCTGCATTTTAATAAGATTGACAGGTCATATAAAAGCATATTAAAGTTAGAGACAGACACACTGCTGGTAAGGACACAAAAGTTGTTAATAATGTAGAAGTCACCACACAAAGTTCAATTTCATAAAGTGTGTTTCATACAAATATTTAAGGTAATGCGTAATAAACAAAAGAAGTGAAAAATGTATTTGGACACTGCTTTCTTAAAATGCTGGCCATTTCCTCTGAGGGTATATTTTGGTGTCGGCTCAACAAGGACCTCAAACAACTGTGAGCCCACAGCTTTCTCTGAGTCCTTTTTCTTGTCCTTTTTAGGAGAGGGTACAGTCCCATAGCGTGTCCACATTTGGAACTGGTGTGATATGCAGCCACATCAAATCAGCTAATAGCGCTAGGTGGCGAGGCCCCTGGAGAGGGGTTTCAGCTGGGAACACACAGCTAAAGCCCCTTTAATGGCCCAGTCAGCTGTCAGGGCTCTAAACACACTTCTTCCCATTCAGAGCCATTTGCCCCTCTCTGACCTCTCATGGCTCTCGGACCCTAGCCACGTGGCCCAGATGGCATAATCTGTCAGGCCAAAGCAGGTGATAGTAGGGCTTGCTGTTAGGTAATCAGTGACTATAATTAGCTGGGGTGGAAGGGATAATGGGACCAACTGCAGAGCTAGGGGGGAGGGGGCTGGGGCCAGGGGAAGCCCTGGATGGATGGAGGACCAGTAGGAGGGAGGCTTGCTACCTCCTCTCCTCATTCCTCCTTTCCCCTCCCTCCTTCTCACTCTAATATTATGTTTTGTAGCACATGGAGTATGTGCGTGCTGGGGGCTTCATCCTCAATGAGAAAGGTCATGATTGAGCACTGGCAATTCAGTAAGTGAGTTGTGTGGCAGCTATGATCAATTGTATTTCATAGAAGCTGTTCCAGAAGTCTATGGCACTTTGGTAATTGGTTGGGTACAAGGACCCTGTGGGAGTAAGGGTGGTGGGGGGCATGCTGTCGAGGATTAGAAGTTGATTCCAGGGAGTCAGACACACTGGCATTCAGACTCTGGCTCTGCTGTCACCAGCCAGGTGACCTCAGACTGGCGTAGCAGCCTCTGTGTCTCTGACAATAGCAGTTCCCAGTGCTCAACTTCTGGGCATGTTGCCTGTGCCAAGTAAACATGGCCATCAACACTGCCCAAAACATGCCTGATCTATAGCAGGTACTCTGAAAATATCATTTTTTTATCCTTTCTTTCTTGATAGGTATGATTTTCTATATGATATTAATGATATGGAAATAACCAACCAAAAAAATAGCTATTAACAGATCTTAGAAGGTGTCTTTGATAACAGGTGAAACTAGGTCTTATTTAACAAAAAGAGGTTGACAGGTGGCTGCATGTGCTGGCTCACACTTGTAATCCCAGCATTTTGGGAGGCCGAGGTAGGTGGGTTGCTTGAGGTCAGGAGTTCAAGACCAGCCTGACCAACATGGTGAAACCCTGTCTCTACTAAAAATAAAAAATTAGCTGGACGTGGTGGCACGTGCCTGTAGTTCCAGCAAGTCTGGAGGCTGAGGCAGAAGAATCACTTGAACCTGGGATGCAGAGGTTGCAGTGAGCTGAGATCTTACCACTGCACTCCAGCCTGGGCAACAAAGCAAGACTCTGTCTCAAAAAAAAAAAAAAAGAGGTTGTCAGCTGGCTTTGTTTGTAACTTTTATCGGGAGACCTGCCCCTTCATTTTCTAAACAAAAGTGAAAGAAATAGGGCAGTCTATGAGTAAACATTGAGGCCTTGTGTGTTTGTCCCGTGGCCACAGATGATGGTTGTTCTGGAACAGAGCATGCATTGTGGAGTGCACTGGAAACATTGTTGAGGCTTGTCCACTTCTGTTTCATTGAAGGTCTAAACTTCTCCTCTGTCATACAGCGTCTCATCTTCCTAGAATTGTTTTCTCCTTTTTTCTCCTCCTTTAATAAAATATATATATTATT